>JAJPUD010004154.1:94934-106143 GCA_023553655.1 Myrmecobius fasciatus | reverse complement strand
TTTTTTTGCAAAGGTCAATGTTGAAAGGTCACTCATGTTTTGTAAATAAAAAGCTTTATTAAAAAAAAAAGATTTGTATCTCTTTTTCCAATTGGTTAACTTTCTTTCCATAATTTTCTAGGGTTGCTTTTACTTTTCCCTCTGCCTACACCTCTAATTTTTCTTCAATCTCTCTTATTAGATGTTTACATTTCTTTTTAAGCTCTTCCAAGAACTCTTTTTGAGTTTGTGACTACTGTGGCTGGACATTCTGAGAAGAAGGCAGAACAGATCAGAAATTTTCAGACTCTCCAGATTTCCTCCACAAGCTGACAGAAAATTATAAGAAAAGACAAGATTTCTGAAGGCTGAAGTTTGATCTAGGTGAAGTGTAGATAGCTCTAGGCTGACTCCAGTAGGCCCTGGGGGCAGCTCCTTTGGGAAGTAGGCAAGCCTCAACTTTAACTTTATTCACAGCCTCAAGAATTTCACCTCACAAACTTCCACCTAAGGAACAGTAAATGACTGAATGAGAAAAGATACACACACACACACACACACACACACACACACACACACACACACACATGTTTCTGGAAGCCAGGCTTAACAGTACTGACAAGAAGTGATCCTGAATTGTGGCTGTGGGCCAGGAGTGAGCACATGCTCAATAAGGGTAGTACTCATAGGCAACAAGAACATTTTCAAGGCAGTGGATCTGAGGTCTCTAATTGTGACTTAAAAGGGATGAAAGGAATCTCTGAGGCCAAGTTCCTGGACAAAATAAAAAAATAATAATAATAGTAAGAGAACAGAGGTCTAGGACAACATTAATCAGAACTCAGCATTAAAACCTAATTATTATAATAAAAAACTGCTAAAAATAAAATTAAACAAAATAAAAATAAAACTAGTGAGGTAAAAAATTGTGACTCTTACCCCCAAAATATCAAATGGTCACAAGCCCCAAAAGAATTCTCATCATATTTCACAGTTGAGGCATCTTAAGATTTCAGTTTACTAAAAAATCTTTGATACTTTATTTTAAAGAAACTACTGCCTCCCACTTTTCACTTGTGAAGTTGATCTTGGAATCCAAATACAGATTTTTATAGCTATATTATATTTTATCTTAAATTAAATTTGTCTCACTTTTTGAGACTTTTGAGCTCTTATTAAATCTATATTCATGCATCCAATTATTTTGTACCACCATAACTTGATATTTGTCAATTTGCCAACTTCACAAACATGGTATTTAACCATTTATTCACATAACTGCTAAATATTTTGATTGTCACCAGGACCAAGGACAAATAAACCTCTGGGACATTTTACCAGTTACTTGCTCCCAAGTCCATATTGACCTAATTATGACTACTCTGAGTTTGATAAGACAGTTTAAATTCATCTTAATCCAACTTTCATCATAGCTTGAAAGATTTTGTTAAATTCCTTGCTTTGATATTTGTAGCATCCCTCTAAGTCACTAGCCCATTTGGATCACAATCCCAGCTTGCATGATTTTTGTCAATGTCTTCCCACAAGCATTTCTTTCTTTCCTTTTGACAATTCAAAGTGCCACTGCCACTGAGCCCAGTTTGCCTCAGTTTTCTCATCTGGAAAATAAGCTGGAGAAAGAAATGGCAAGTTGTTCCAGTATCTCTGCCAAGAAAACCCTAAATAGGGTCCTGAAAAGTCAGACATGACTAATAACAACTGAACATTTTATATATAAATATATGCTTATACATACAAATAAATACATTTTAAAAAAACTCACATGACTGTACAACCCATTCATCTTCAGTTAAGGATATGTTCTACTCAATCAAGTAGCAAACACACCATTGCATTGATATCATTGCATAGTTATCTCTATTATGGGAGAAATATCTTCTCTCTAGAGTTTATGTGGTAAGTAACTGTTGCTAAATATATATTTACCACAATGCAGACATTATAGAGGTAAAAAAATATTATGCTCAAAAATAAATTCAGGGAGCAGCTAGGTGGCACAGTGGATAGAGCACCAGCCCTGAAGTCAAGAGAACCTGAGTTCAAATCTGGTCTCAGATACTTAACACTTCCTAGCTGTGTGACCCTGGGCAAGTCACTTAACCCCAATGGCCTCAGCAAAAAATAAATAAATAAATAAACTCAGGACTCACAGAAAACCTAAACCATCATGAAAATTCTAACAAGGTTTCTTACAGGCAAAATTACATTAGAGCAATAGAAAAAATTACTTTACATTTAATAATCTTGTACATTTCTCTCAGGCCTAAAAAGTTAAAAGAAGATAGATCTATAATCCAATATTTCCTTCAATTTCATAAAAGATGAATAAACTTAGATAAAGTCCTAATTTCATACATTCTCTAAGGAAACAAAACTCATAAACTCTTTTTTTTTAATAAAGCTTTTTATTTGCAAAACATATGAGTGACCTTTCAACATTGACCTTTGCAAAAAAACTTTTTTTTTCCCAAGCTTTTCCTTTCCTTCCCCCCACCCCCCACCCCTAGATGACAGGTAATCTAATACATGCAAGATAGGATAAATTATATGATAAATACAATACATGTATACATATCTATACAGTTATCTTACTGCACAAGAAACATCAGATCTAGAAAGAGAAGAAGAAAAAAAACAACCTAAGAAGGAAAACAGAATGCAACTCATAAACTCTTTAGGTAAACTAAGTAAGGTTTCAGATTAAACTACTGAGGGTTCCTACATAATTTGATTGAGGAGAAAAATTTGCATGTCTCCAAGGAGTCAGGATCAGTTAAGATTCTTCCTCGGACTTCTTATCTAAGGAATGTTTAAGGCTCTAAAGTAAATTTTTTCACCTCCTAAGAAAGGTCAGTTAAGATTAATGTTTAGACAGATTTTTGATTAACTAAAATTTGCAGAAAGAATTGCCTTGAGTCCAGATTAATAAAAGGAAATAAAAAATTCCCTTAAAACCTCTAAAGCTAGATCTCTGACTCTGGACTCTAAAATGAAGGAATGTAATTATGTGAACAACTTGTAATCCTTCTCAAAGGGAAAAGCCCAGACTGGACATACTTCATTTTCTTTTCAGCAGTGCTTCTGATTTTCTGAATTTCAACACCATGCCTCAGCTGCAGTCTCACCCTGGAAACTCCCTAAATGCCTCCTAATTCTAGAACATCAGCTATTCCTATGACTTTCTCATAGAGGAACACCCACCCCACTTGCTGAATACATTCTCCTGTTGATAGCTTTCTCCTAGGGCCTCCAATTCAGGGAAAAGCCCAAATTGGCCATCCTTTTGCTTATGGATTTTGACACCATATCCCCATATGGATACTTTCATCTTATTCTTATTATAGCCTTTATGTATATAACTTTTGTCCTTTAGAATATAAAGCCCTTGATACTGATACATTGTTGGTGGAACTGTGAACAGATCCAACCATTCTGGAGAGCAATACGGAGCTATGCTCAAAAAGTTATCAAACTGTGCATACCCTTTGACCCAGCAGTGTTTCTACTGGGCTTATATCCCAAAGAGATCTTAGAGGAGGGAAAGGGACCCACATGTGCAAGAATGTTTGTGGCAGCCCTTTTTGTAGTGGCTAGAAACTGGAAATTTAATGGATGCCCATCAAATGGAGAATGGTTGAATAAATTATGGCATATGAATGTGATGGAATATTGTTGTTCTGTAAGAAATGACCAGCAGGATGATTTCAGAGAAGCTTGGAGAGATTTACATGAACTTTTGCTAAGTGAAATGAGTAGAACCAGATTATTATACATGGCAACAAGACTATATGATGCTCAATTCTGATGGACGTGGCTGTCTTCAACAATAAAATGATTCAAACCAGTTCCAATTGTTCAGTGATGAAGAAAGCCACATACATCCAGAGCAGCCTGTGGGAACTGAGTGTGGACCACAACATAGCATTTTCATGCTTTCTGTTGATGATTGCTTGCATTTTGTTTTCCTTCTCTGGTTTTTTTCTCTTTCTAGATCCGATTTTTCTTGTGCAGCAAGATAAGTGTATATATACATATATTGGATTTGTCATATATTTTAAAATATTTAACATATATTGGACTATCTGCCATCTAGGGGAAAGGGTGGGGGGAAGGAGGGAAAAATTTGGAACAGAAAGTTTTGCAAGGGTCAATGTTGAAAAATTACTCATGCATATGTTTTGTAAATAAAAAGCTTTAATAAAAAAAATAGAATATAAACCCCTTGAGAAAGCAATTGACTTATACTTTATGCATCCACATGGCAGATAATTAGTATATTATTATTAAATGAATATAAATGCTTCCTGCCTGCTTGCCTGCCTGTAACTATTGTGTTGCTAGTCAGTGCTATGCCTATAACAATTTCTGAAGGTGCAAGACTCCTACCTGCTATTTTAATCCCTATGTTATACCAAAGATATAGTAACACTATTATTATATCTTTAACAGGAAATAGAATATGTGATAACCTATGAAGAATATGTGAGGGGACTAACTGTAACAATGATTCTGGAATTTAACATGATATGGGAGAAAGACCAAAAACAGAAAGGGCCAAAAGAGTCTCATTCCTGAGAAACTAAGCAATTTAATTGTCAACAAGAAAATCTGTAAATATCTTGAGGAAAAAGAAATTAAGAATTCAAAAAATCTTGAGAAAGCTCTTGAGTAGGCAGACCATGGGAAGGCCTGAGTTGCTAGACCTGAGTCATTAGAATGTGGAGAAATCAGTAGGTTGCAATAATGGTTGGGGATGGCCTGACCTTTTTAATCTAATTAAATTAATTGACTAGAAAGGCATTCTAATCTCTATGGTTTGTCTCTTTAGCCTAAAGTAGCTAAATTTCCGAACAGTAAAGGTGCTCCCTTTGGGTTCAGGCTTCCCCTTTGTTTGAATTGGGAAATGCTTCAATACTAAACAATACTAAACAAAGTTATTGGGTCTCTATTCATAATAGAATTTTGAGAAGTGAGATTGTAACAATCTTACAACCAGAAAGGAGAAATTAATCATGTCACAACGTGCAACACACAGACAGACAGAAAGAAAAGTATCTCAATAGATTAGCAACAAAAGTAAGAAGACCAACTAAGCCAACAATTGGCAGCAGAGTTAATAGGTAAAAGGAAAAAGAAAAAGTGGCTCTGAGCTATGGCAGAGATGGGAAAGTTCAAGAGGGGTTGCCATTTCAGAGCAGAAGACTCATCATCAACTGAATCAACCTCTTCAAGGACTGAAGGAAATTCCAAAAAAAGAGTTCTTTTTTCTCCAACTTCTGCTCCCAATACCAGTCCATTAATGAATATCATAGCACACTATTGCTTCTTTATCCAAACATTCTTATTAATCTGAATTTTGTATCCACCATAAAGAGAAAGGTTAGAGAAAAGTAAAAATAAATTTAAAATATGGTAGAATTCTAAATGTTAGGAACTTTATTAACAGAGAGCAGGCTAACCACTAAATATATATACTCCATAAAACATCAGAATAAGGGACTTCATACACCTGAGAGGCCATTATATTGTTCCTAGGTTAAAAATGAACTAATTATGATAATGTCTCCTCCTCTTCCTTCTTTTCTTTCTGATTCTCTTTCTCTCATACTGCTTTTTCTGCTTCCCTTCCTCCCCTTATTTTGACTATGCTGGATATGCACCTGCGATTCATGGACCAATCTCAATGCTGATCAAGGCAGAAGTTTTGATCTGGATAGTTATCCCTTCTTAAGCACCCCTGTGGGCCCACTGGTCCTATATATCAACATATTGGTGTAGAACTTAATGTAAATACTGATCAGTTTTAGCATTACTAGAGTACAGCATTTAACAGAGCTCAGAACTCCAGATTCAAATAATAAAGCATCATCAGCATCGTTTCCCTATAACAAGTGTTAAAGGTGAGCATCCCTGGACACAATCCTATCTCCTTGAAGCAAGACCTTTTATAGGAGCATCTTTGCTGATTGTAAAACAAGTCAGGTTTCCACATCAAATACTTACCATTGAGCTTCTTATTTCACTATAATGATTATATTTTGAACAACTTAAAATAGTCTTTTTTCAAAAATCACAATAAAAATTTTTTTCAGTCTCTAGGTATCTCTTTGTAGTTACAATATGTACATCTTGATTTCCATATGCATGCATATAAGACATAATAACAAACTACTTTATTCCTCCCCTGATACACACAGAAATGGCCACAATCTTTCAAAGAAAAAAACAGTAATACTATATACTAAGTACAAGTATACCAGAAACAATTTTTATTAATTTTTAATTATTATAATACAAACATTATTCTGGTCAAAGAGAAAATGTCAAAACTGGAAAAGTTCCCATATATCCTTGAATATGTCTCTTCAATATAAGATGTTCTGAAGTAAATTATTCTTGAACAAGGACATTTCACAACATGATAAAACATTATTACAGAACTTAAGGTAAGGTAAAAGTTAACATAGCACTTCAACAGAACAACTTTTATTTAATCTTGGAGAACCATTTCTCTAAAACCATGTAATCCTCTATAACCACTTCACTCTAAATCTGTTTTTTTCAGTTGGCCAGAAGTGAACTCAAGAAATTTTTTCAGTCTGATCATTATATTGAGGTCAAGGCATTGAGAAAAAGTTTACTACTTTTAAGTATTGTCAAATTATTAATATTATTGTTATTCTAAGGCCTGTTCTTATCCATTCACTACCCTAATTACTTTAGAAGAAGAGCACTTCTTGGGCTCAACAATGAGAGGGGAGTAGGATATTGATTCAGAATTCAAAGATTGAAAAACTTTTCTCTTTCAGATTACTACAACTGGGATAGGGTAATTTTAAAAATCCTTGTTAATATTTCTTAAAAGAAATGATACATGCTTCTATATACTATATCTGACCACTACCCACAATTGTTCCACTTTTTCAATCAGATATTTTTTGAACTTCTATCTGATCATAACCTTCTATCATTCTACTTCTCTTTAGGTTTCACCGCCCCCCCCCAGCCTAACCTTTGCTCTTATTGTAATATCTCTATCCCTCAGTACTTTCCTAAGCCATTATCATCACTTCATTGTACTCCTTTTCCAATACTGGACTTATAAATAACCAATTCAATTTTACATTGTTAAGTATCTCACCCGTTGGTTGTATTGCCATTTATCTCTTACTTACCTGCAGCCCACTATCCACCTTCCCTGGTGCTATTAACATACCACAGAATGAGTAAACTATAAGTTATTATTATTCAACTTCAATTACCCTCATAGAAGCAAGGTACTCCTTTAATTTTTCCCTAATCAAATCCTTATTTTATTCCTTATAAAGTCTTCCTTTTTCCCTCACCCCCATTCATTTTCTTAGTTCAAAAATTTGCCTCTTACTAAGTGAGAAATTGAGATCCTTTGCCATTAACTCCTCTTTTCTTTATCTCTATACCTCTTGACCAGTGTGTCCAAAACAAAACTCTCTTCTCTACTAAATCCAGCTCCATTCCTACCTTATACATTTTTAAACAAATTTTTGATTCTGTAAAACAAGTATTTCCACAACAAAGTAGAATAGGGGAAAAAAAAAGAAGAAGAAACTTGCTTTCCCTTTTATATAAAGTTCCTATGTTTGTTTTAGGAGGCATACTCCTAGGGATTTTATATTGTGTAGATTTTAAGGGGGATATTTCTTAATATCTCTTTTTGCAGGATTTTATTGATAATATAATGGAATACTGGTGATTTATGTGGATTCACTTTATAGTCCACTACTTCACCAAAATTATTTTTTCAACTAACTTTAAGCTGAGTCTTTAGGATTTTCCAAGTATATCATCATTACTTCTGCAACAAACTTTTCATTTTTAATACCAGTTTTGATAGTTTTGTTATCTCACTGCCTATTCTGATTCCATTTCTTTTTCTTTTCCTATTGCTAATGCTAGGATTTCAAATTTAATATTGATAACAGTAATCTTTGTTTCACACCTACTCATACTAGGAAGACTTCTAACTTATCCCTATTATAAAGAATACTTACTGATGATTTTTAGGTAAATGTGTTTACAAGTTTAAGGAAATATGCATTTTTACTTATATTTTCACTTGTTTTTAATAAAAATTAGTGTCATACTTTATCAAAAGCTTTTTCTGCACCTGCTGCTATAATCCTATAATTTTTATTACTTTCATTATTGATATAATCAATTCTGCTAATTGTTTTTCTTATATTAAATCATTCCTAATATAAATCCCATTTCATCATAATTTACAATTTTTGTAATATATTGTAATCTCTCAACTAGACTTTTATTTAGGATTTTTGCTTCTATATTCATCAACAAATTGTCTATTAATTTTCTTTGTTTTTACTCTTCCTGGTTTAGGTATTAATATTATGTTTATCTCGTAAAAGAAGTTTGATTGGTCTCTTTTGTGTATTGTTCCAGATAACTTATTTAATATTAGAATTAAATAGTCTTTAAATGTTTGACAGAATTCACCTGTAAATTCATCTGGTCCGAATACATTTTTTTTTTTTTTGCTGAGGCAATTGGGGTTAAGTGACTTGCCCAGGGTCACACAGCTAGGAAGTATTAAGTATCTGAGGCTGGATTTAAACTCAAGTCCTCCTGATTTCAGGGCCAGCACTCTATCCACTGTGCTATCTAGATGCCCTTACATTTTTCTTAGAAGCTCATTTCCAATATCTTTTTTCTAAAATAGGTCTATTTTGATATTCTATTTTTTTTTTTGCTGATCTGGGCAATTTATATTTTTGTAAGTATTCTTCCATTTAACTTAAATTGTTAAATTTATTGATACATAATTAAACAAAATAATGCTTTATAAGTGCTTTGATGTCATCTTCGTTAGCGATATATTAACCCTTTTCATTTTTAATACCAGTTTTGATTTTCTTCTTTTTTTAAAAATCATATTAACCAATGGTTTATCCATTTTATTTTATTTTTCATAAAACCAATTTCTACTTGTATTTATTAATTCTATATTTTTCTTACACTAAATTTTATTCATCTCACCTTCAATTTTTAGGATTTCCAATGTAGGTTTAGTTGGGAATTTTTAGTTTGTTGTTTTTTCTAAATTTTTTAAATTGTATACCCAATTCATTGGTCTGCTCTTTCTCTATTTTATTGATATAAGCATTTTAGAGATATAAATAGTGCTCTAATGACTGCTTTTGCTGTTTCCCATAAATTTTAATATGTCTCATTGTTTCTAGGATTTGTTCCTTAGCCCACTTATTCTTTAATATTAGATTTTTTTTACTGTCCAGATAGTTTTTATTCTTTTTCCATAGTTCTTTAATAATTTTTATTGCACTGTAATCTGAAAAGGATGCATTTAATATTTCTTCTTTTCTTCTTTTAACTATAAAACTTTTATGTCCTAATATATGAACAATCTTTGTAAAAGTTCTGTCTACCACTAAGAAAAAAAGGTATATTCCTTTCTATTCTCATTCAGTTCTCTCCAGATATTTATCTTATTAGGTTATTTAAAATTCTATTCACTCCCTTGACTTCTTTTTTATTTTTTGAATAGATTTATCTAATTCTAAGAGAAAAAAGAGGGGGAAAATACTATTATAGTATTTATGTTTATTTTCACTTGTAATTCATTTAACTTTTCTTTTAAAAATTTAGATGCTAGGGGAAGAATTAAAATAGTGAAGAAAGGGCAGAGACTCACCTGAGCTCTCCCCCAAGCCCCTCCAAAGAACTTTAAATAATGCCCCCAAACAAATTCTGGAGCAGTGTAACTCATTAAATGACAGGGTAAAACAATTTTCTACCCTAAGGCAACTTAGAAGTTTAGCAGGAAAAGTCACCCTATGTGTGTGTGCATATGTATGTGGGTATAAACAGAGATAGTGATAGAGAGAGAAAGATGGAGACAGAAAGAGAATCTGGATAAAAAGCTCTCTTTTTAATTTCATTAGTATAGGGGTGGAACCAAGATGGTGAACTGCAGAGAGTGTCCTCTGTGAGCTTCTGAGACCTTCCCTCAGCCCCAGATAAATTGAGCCTCCGAATTGGTTCTGGAGTGAGGGCTCCACCAAAACACTTGGACTACAACGCACTTCTATCAAATATCTACTTTGAAAGAACTTCTGAGGTCAGTTCTAGATGGGCAGGGGATCAAGCAGCTCCCAACGCTCAGATGCCAGTGCGCAGCCGGGGTGCAAGTCCGGGGCTGGGAAGGACCAGAAGATTTTAGGCTGCCAGGAAGTCCCTGGAAGATGCTTGGGTCACTTTGCTCTGCTTGCAGGCAGGTGCTTTGGAAGGTCTACCTTTGATAAAGGGTGGATTGAGAGCAGCTGAAAGTGTGGTCCTAGTGCGGATCTAGCCAGATCAGCCCCAGACCGGAAGTCAACTCGGCAAATTGCCCTAGGGCAAATTGAAATTGCTGCTGCTGCAGAATTCCCTGCTGGTAACTGATACCTCTGCTGAAAATCATGAGCAAGAAGAAGAGAGCTCTCACCATAGACAGCTTTTACGAAGAGAAACTAGAGAAGTGCCCAGATCCTGAGATTCTGAAAACAATCCCAGATAAAGCCACAAAGGTGGACTTAAGCTGGTCTCCCTTTCAGAAGGCTTACCTGGAAGATTGCATAAAGAATCTCAAAAGAGAGCTAGAAGAAGATTGGGGAAATAAACTGAGAGCAGTGCAAGAAGGAAGTATCGCCCTGCAACAGAGATGTGAAAAACTGGAAAATAAGTCTGGTGAATTGGAAAAAGTCACCAACTCACTGGAAAATAAAAATAGTCAATTGGTAAAAGACAATTCACTGAAAAACAAAATTGGTGAATTGGTAAAAGACAACAATTCACTGAAAAACAAAATTAGTTTATTGGAAAAAGACAACAATTCACTGAAAAACAAAATTGGTGAATTGGAAGTCACCAAATCACAAGAAAATAAAAATAGTGAATTGGAAAAAGATAACAATTCACTGAAAAAAATGGTGAATTGGAAAAAGTCACCAACTCACTAAAAAATAAAAATAGTGAATTGGAAAAAGATAACAATTCACTGAAAAAAAAATTAGTGAACTGGAAAAAGACAACAATTCACTGAAAAATAAAAATGGAAAAATGGAAAAAGAATGCAATGAACCAAAAAATTCAATTGGCCAGTTACAAAAGGAGCTAAAAAAGATAGCTGAAGGAAATAATACCTTAAAAATTAAAA
>JAJPUD010004154.1:17935-85435 GCA_023553655.1 Myrmecobius fasciatus | reverse complement strand
ATCCAAGACCAATGTTGAAAAACTTGTGATAAAAAATGTTATTAATCTCCTAAGAACTGATGGAGTCTGAATGCATCCTACAGTTCTACTGGGAATTAGGCAGCTCCAAGTCCCACCAAATCAGGAAGTATGAAGTGCTAGCAATTTAACCTCATTAACACACTTGCCAGTTCTAATTATCTCTGGTCATCCCATTAGTTCTAGATACCCCTGTCCTTCAGTCACAGCTTTCTAGAGTCCTAGAGGAAGAGAAACTCAGGGGACCAGCATCCAGAGGTTGTATCCACCTGCTTTATCTTGTCTACAACATTTCCTCCTTCATAACTTACAAAATAAAAATTTTGGAACTTTCTTTTTTGTTGGTTTTTTAAATTTATTTTATTTTAAAAAAAGAGTAACAAAAAAGAAAACTAGAATAGGAATACAAAATAAAACAAAAGAGAACATTGTCATGTGCCCAGCAGAATATTAGGGAGGATTCAAAATATATAACAATAATTACTTCAAGAAAGTATATTAATAGAAAAAATTATATTCACGAGTTTCCATCTTTACTTCCTTGTAAATTCTATTTTTTTCTGTCGTGCATCTTTTTTGCTTTATTCTTTCCTCCCTTTCATCCCTTCTCCCCACACAGGCTATAGATAAGGATATATTTATACATATACACATACACTGTCCCCTCCTACATATACATATCTTTTCTATGCCTGCTGGTTCTGCTTTAATTCTACTTCTTACCTTGCTTTGCTGCTACTTAACCTCCCTCCACTCATGGATCCTCCCTTGTTTTCTTCCCCCATGCTTTGCTTCCCTCCCCCTTTATTTCTTTGTAAATTTTGGAGGGTGCTATACCCTTTATGGCATATATATATACACATATATATGTATATATGTATACACACACACACACACACACATATAGTGTTGCCTATTTAACCCATTTCCAATGTGAGTAGGTTTTCAGAACTATGAGCCCTCCTTCACCCTCAAATGTCTCTATTCTTCCTCTGCACTTCATTTGTATGACATAGTTACTATTTTTACTTTAACTTTGCCCTAATTTTTACTTTAACTTTGCCCTCTTTTTTTGGTCAGAACTTTCAGGCAGTCCAATTATTTTTATATTTTCTCTTCTTGATCTGTTTTCCAGATCTGTCATTTCCCTTGTGTTTTACATTCTTTTCTATTTTTTTCATTCATTAGAATCTTTTTTGCTATTTCTTGATTTCTTGTGGCTTCACTGGCTTCCCTTTGCCCAATTCTAATTTTCAAAAGGTTATTTTTATCTTTGAAAATCTATCTCCTTTTCTAGTTGGATAACTTTTTTCATAATCTTATTATTCTTGGATGTTTTTTATTTAGTTAGTTTTTTAATTCTTCCTCAGTGTCTCTCATTTGATTTTTAAATCCTTTTTTGTGTTCTTCTAGAAGCTCTCCCTGGGTACGGAGTCATTTCACATTACACTTTGGGAAAGAAGAAACTCTTTTTTACTTGAGTGCCCTCCTTTGAAGATGAACCTGTTTTTCCCTATTCTCATAGTAAGTTGCTACAGTGGGTTTTTTTTTCTTTTTTACCACTTCATTTTTTTTTAAATAAGAGTTATTAGTGTAAGCATCTCTAATTGTGGGGTGGGGTGATGGTGCCTTTAGTTTCACTTGAGTTCTCCTCTCTGATCTGGAACCCCAAACCAAGAGTTCCTCCCTCTTCCAAGTGCCCTGCCCCACTGCCTCTGCAATCACACAAGAGCTGGTTCTTTCTCTTCTAGGACCATGCCCCTACAGCAATAGCTGAATCTAGCATTCCTAATCAACCAAGATTCACTCAGTCTTGCTGGACACAAATCCCAACACCACTCACTCTCTGAAAGGTGTAAGTTTCTGTGGTTTCTGCTGAGGCTCCAGCCAAATCCAGCTGTCCCAGGACTCCCTACTTGATGTTTCTAGCCCAGAGGTGCTTGTACTTCACGTGGGTTAATACCCAGCCCTGGGGTCTTTCTTCAGATCTTCTAAGCTTATACCTGGAGGACTCCTGTTCTGTCCAAAGTCTTCTTGATTTTTTTTAAAGCAGTCTTTGTATACTATAAGGCACAAATTTGTTCTGTTTGTGAGGAAAATCTGGAGACATTGAAATTTATCAACCTACTCCACCATCTTCCCAGAATCCTCCCCAATTTTGGAACTTCCTAAAATTTCTGACTTATGTGTCTTCAGACTTCCCCTTCTCCTAAAACCTACCTCTGCTCAAAAGCCTCTAGAAATTATATTTTCTCACCCTTTTCCTATTCTCCTTAAAGCAACTGAAAACTCTCTCCCTCTCTGCTCCCTTATAAGTTCTTCTGTAACTTACAAATTCTTTTTCTCAGACAATAAATGCATCATAATTTGTGATTGAACTGTTTCACTTAGAGTCACTCTTTTTTGGGCCTATGAGTTTTTTGTTAACATCTGCACAGCAGAAATAATTGGTAGAATAGAAAAATTTGAATCCATAATGATGTGTCACCAAAAAAAAAAAAAAGAGAATATAAAAGAGCAAATACATGGAAGCGAAGGACAATTGAGAAGAAAGCCTTACTATTCAATAAAAACATCATCTGTATCCAAGCAAAACTTATCAATTTCAAATTCAGGATACACAGAGATAACATAGGGGGAAAGAAAAAGAGATAACCATTATATTGTGCCTACTATGTACTAGAGACTAAGCCAAGCACTTTTAAAAATATTTCACTTGATCCTCCCAACAACCCTGGAAGGTAGATGCTATTATTATCCCCATTTTATAGTTGAGAAAATTGAGGCAAACAAATTAAATAATTTGCCCAGGATTATACATCTAGTGTTAAAAACTGGATTTTTAACTCAGGTCTTCCTCACTCCACATCTAGCATTCACTTGTTAGAAATACACTCTTGACACTGAAAATCAAGATATCCAGGAAAATTTATTAAAGAAGAATCTTAAGGAATTGTCTTAATATTTCTGACCAGAAGCGGGCTCCACTCCTCTTCAGAAAGAGGGATTACTGTGCACAGAAGTGGAATAAACTTTATACTTGTTAGTTTGAAGTCCTTCCCTTCAGAGACCAGATTGGCCCATTTCCTTCCCAGTTACAATCATTCTGATATAACCAATACATGTTTCCCCTAAATATTTATAAATATGTTCCTTCTCCCTCATCATACATCCCATGTTCAAAAATGGTAGAAAACTCTTATGGGATGTATTGTTTAATATTCAATTTGTCTATTAAGCAGGCACAATAGCAATTTTGTAGAGGGTCATAAATAATGGCGAGGTATAAGATCTTTTAGTCCAGTGGAACTCTGCTGACATTTCTGGTTTGGCTCACCATCACCCTTAAGGGCATCTCAGCTTTCACGAAAAGCCATGGGCATGACAACCTGTGTTGTAATTAAAACAGAGTTATACTAAAGTGGCAAGGAGACATCTGAACCCAACAGCAAGTTATGTGGTCCTGCATGTGCAATATATAGTTAGTACATGTGCAGTGTGCTATAGTTATGTAGAGTTATTAGGGTATATAAGGCTGAGAGAATTTTGAATAAATGAATGCCTCCTGTTTGACCATCTTTGTGAGTTCCATCCTTTCACTCCTAGGATTCAGGCTGGTACCAAAACCTCCAATGAGCAAGTCCAGACATGATTTGGCTAAGTCAAGTCATTGATTTCAACTAGTTTGGTAAATTTGTGTCTTCCTAGCTCCCCAATTCCTTGTTTGCTCAAGACTTCTATTGATTACTTAATTGTTCTGTGGAATCTTAAATCTTCCTTAACTTCTCACATTCTGAAAACCTCTTGGTCAGAGGTACCCACCATCCCACATATCTTGAAGCTTGCAATACTGTGGAAACTCAACTTTTCAGCATTTCTCACATATCATCTACTTGATTATAGGTCTCCAAGAAAAAACTTGTTTACACACACACACACACACACACACACACACACACACACACACCCCAAACAACCTTAACACTATAATACTAACAGAAAACTGCCCAGAATCTTAAATGCAGAAGAAAAAGTGTCAATCAAATGGAAACCACAGGTGGGAGGAACCCTATACCATAAAATTCAAGACCTATAGTTGTTATATTTAGCCATTCCACTAACAAACAGCAAATTATGCAAGCAACCAGATAAAAGACATTCAGATTTAAAGGAAATTTGTATAACACATGATTATTCTGCACCAATTAGAAACTGCAAGAAGAAAAGTGCAACAGAAGTAAGTCAAGGTAAAATGTGATTACCCTAATCAAGTCAAAGGCTAACAAATGACTCCTGCAGTCTCTCAAGAAAAAGAAAGTTTATAGGAGAACAGGAAAAGAGGTTAAGGAGAGAGATTGAAAAGAAGAAAAAGAAAAAAGGAAATATGATTCAATGATGAGAGGGGGATGCCAGTGATGAATGCACCCATGGAAGAGCAATATCCTTTAAAAGGAGAGAGGGATCTTATAATGGGCATTATTTGCAGGGATATGGTACTTAGAGAGACCATTCATCCTTCAAAAAGAGGAAAATCACAACTCTTAGGGGCAACTGACTTCCACAAGAATGAGAAGCCAAGAACTCAGGGAAGAAATTTTGAAGCAAATGGGAAAAAATAACCAAAGGGAGGACAAAAGTTAATAATGAACTGAACAATCAGGGAGATTCCTTTCACAGGACAATATCCTTTCTATCATCTGTAAGACTTAGTATTTACTTTTTTTCTAGCATAATATTTTTATTTCACAATTTATCAATATATTTATACTAATTCAGTTAATTCTTCTGCTCCTTCATAGCTTGGTGTCTATATCTTTGGCACTGAACATTGATTTTGACTCCATCAATGAAATGATTTTCTTGCTGTAATGACCTTTTGAAGTTCTTCTGAAGAAAATCCAACCCAACAAAAATCTTTATGAAAGCCTGTTTCTTTTTCAAATGGTAGGAAACATCTTTGCACAATACCAAATTGACTGAAATATTTTTTTTTACCTCATTAGATGCAGCCCTCCACCAAAAACTGTGGCTAAATATTGCATTGCAGGCTAATGCAAAGACTCCTCAACTGCCATGTGGAAAGCTAGCAACTCACCATTTGGAAACTGTTGCACATGCCAGAACTTAGTATTTCTAAGAGTGAAAAAGAAGCCAATATCTACAAAGTAATAACAAAAATTGTTTGGAAGAAAAAGCCTAAAATAGGAACCTCAAAAATTGTACTTCTAATAGGAATATATAGAATAAAGGACTAAATGAGTAAAAGAAAGGAACCAAATAATAAAAGTCTACCATAGACAGAAAGAGAAAAAAGTGCAAAGAACAAAATGTTTTAAATTGCCAAAACAAGTTGAAGGGGAAGAAAGGCTAGGGATTCTATTTAATAACTTAGCTGAAAGGGAAATAAGAAATAACTTGATAAAAGTAAGCCAAAACAAAAAAAAGGAACTAATTAGCAAAATTTCAAAAATAGGGAAAGTTTAAGAATGAGGGAAAGAAAGCAGGTAGGAACAGGACTGCTTTAAAATAGCTTAAACTAAAAATAACTGAAGAGACTGAATGCTGTGTTTCCAGAAGAGAAGAAAATTTTTTTTAATTCAGAAAAAGAAAATTATTAGAGACAAATTGTGTACATTAGAAACCACTTTATAAGTCTAATAATTTTCAATGTAAATGGATCAGAAATCCCACAAAAAATAGTGACAGATTGGACAAGAAAATAAAACCTCACAATCTGTTGCTTGTAAGAAGCACATTTCAAAAACAAACAGAAAAAAAATTTACTATGTATCAAGCCAATCCACTATAACAAAATTTGTAATCATGCTATCAGACAAAACAAAAACAAACATTCAAAACAAAAAATGATATAAACAAAGAAACTGCATTGTATTCAAAGAAATTATAAACAATAAACCAATTCAATATTAAACTTACATGGTCCAAATATTTTAGCCTCTAAATTCATAAAAGAACTATTAACCAAGCTACAAGAAGACATATAAAGTATCACAATAATAGGAAGAGATTTCAATGTTCCTTTCTCCATTTTGGATAAGTCTAACAGAAAGTCACAAATTAAAAGGAAGATAAAAAACTGAAAAACTGCTGAAGAAACTAGAGTTATAGTACATGGCATCATCTAAATGAATTGCTAAAGATACAATTATATGTTTGTATAATTATACATATGTACACACACTATTTTCTCAGCATTACATAAAGCTTTTTCAAAAACTGCCCAAAAGATGGCACAAAAACATTGCAAACAAATGTAAAATGGGAGAAATAGGATATATAAAAATATAATATTTATAAAAATAAATATATTTACCTACATACAAATATATCCATATAAATAAGTGGGTCAAAGAACAAATCCTAAAAACAAAAAAATAAAGATTTAAATAATATATACAAAATTTCTGGGTTGTAAATAAAGCAATTCTATAATAAAAATCATACTTTATCAAAACAGAATGATAGAAGATTGAAGAATTTATTATTTAAAACAATTAGAAATCCAACAAATAAACAAACCTAAATTAAGCACTAAAGAAAAACAATTAAAAATTAGAAGATAAACTAAAAAAATAGAAATGATTAAGTTGAAAGTTTTGAGATTTTTTAGAAGACAAAATTGATTTTAAAATTTTTAGCCAATATGATTAAGAAGGCAAAAAAAAAAAAATCCCCACAATTTAACAAAATATCAAAGCAACAAGGTGAAATCACAACAAAACCAAATAAAAATAACCACAACCCATTATGCCCAGTGAAATGCTAACAAAACTGAAAATAGCAAAGAAACAGAGAATACCAAGAGAAAGAAAAACAGACACACAGAGACAGAGACAAGAAAAAACATATGTATCTCAAATACCTAAAATGACCAAAGCTCTTAAATAACCCAATCTCAGAAAAGTAATTGGTGGATTACCAATTGATGGTACACAGAAAAAATTTATCTAATTTTTAAGGAATAATTAGTATCTATATAAGTCCTCCTCAAAAGACTCAAAACTATCTTGGGCCAGAAACAAACAACATACAGTGAAATACCTACACACACAAACACATATACATTTAAAAAATGGATGCTCCGGGGGCGGAGCCAAGATGGCGAACTGCGGACAGCTTTCTCTGTGAACTCCTTTGGGACCTTCCCTCAAACCCAGACAAAGTGAGCCTTGGAACTGGTTTGTGAGTGAAGGCTCCACCAAACATTTGGACTACAACGCACTTCTATCAAAAATCTACCTGGAAAGAACTCCGGAGAAGGTTAGCCTCAGGGGAAATCGGCTGCTGGTCACAATCAGACTCCAGCCGGGGCGGAAGTCAGGGCTGCGATAGAGGGCCGGATTTAAGGCACCCAGGAAGCCCATGGGAGACGCCTGGGCCACTTTGCTCTGCTTGCAGGCAGGTGCTTTGACAGATCTGCCTTTGGTAAAGGGTGGATCTAGAGAAACTGAAAACGTGGTCTAGCCCCACCAGCCTCAGACCGGAAGTCAACTCGGCAAACTGTCCCAGGGCAAATACAAATCATTGCAGTTTTCTCTGTTTTTGACCAATATCCCAACTTTAAACCATGAGCAAGAAGCAGAAGAGAGCTCTCACCATAGAAAGCTTTTACGCAGAAAAAATAGAACAGTCCCCAGATCCTGACATTATGAAAACAATCCCAGATGAAGCCACAAAGGCAGACTTAAGTTGGTCTCCCTTTCAGAAGGCTTACCTGGATGATTGCATTAAGAATCTCAAAAGAGAGCTAGAAGAAGAATGGGGAAATAAATTGAGATCAGGGCAACAGAAATATCAAAAACTGGAAAATAGGACTGGTGAATTGGAAAAAGAAAACAGTTCATTGAAAAACAAAATTGGTGAATTGGAAAAAATCACCAACTCACTGGAAAATAAAAATGGTGAACTGAAAAACAAAATTGGTGAATTGGAAAAAGACAACAATTCACTGAAAAACAAAATTGGTGAATTGGAAAAAGACAACAATTCACTGAAAAATAAAACTGGCAAAATGGAAAAATAATGCATTGAATCAAGAAACTCAATTGGCCAGCTACAAAAGGAGCTAAAAAAGATAACTGAAGGAAATAATACTTTAAAAATTAAAATTGAACAAATAGAAGTAAATGACTCAATAAGACTTCAAGAATCAGTTAAAAAATGGATGCTCCTTACTCTTTGACTGAGCAGAGCCATCACTGGGTCAGTATCCCAAGGAAATCATAAAGGAGGGAAAAGGACTCACATATGCAAAAATATTTGTAGTAGCTCTTTTTGTGGAAGAAAAGAATTGGAAAATGAGTAGATGCTCATCAATTGGGGAATGGTTGAACAAGTTGTGGTATATGAAGGTAAGAGAATATTAGTGTTCTATAAAAATAATAGAATATTATTGTTCTATAAAAAATGATAAACAAGCTGATTTTAGGAAGGCCTGGAAAGATATATATGAACTGATACTGAGAGAAACAAGCAGAACCAGGAATACAATGTACATAACAACAGCAAAAATGTGCAATGATCAACTATCAAAGACTTGGTTCTTCTCAGTGGTTCAGTGATCCAAAGCAACCCCAATAGACTTTGGACAGAAAATACCATCTGCATCCAGAAAAAGAGCTAAGGCAACTGAACGTAAATCAACACATGCTATGTTCACTTCTTTTTTCTGTTTTTTTTTTTTTTTTATCTTTCCCATGGTTTTTCCCTTTTGCACTGATTTTTCTCTCTCAACAAAATTCATAAAGCATTGTATTTTGAAAATAAATTTCCAAAAACAAACAAAAAAAATGGATGCTGTTTTTCTACATTTCTATTAGACAGTGTCAGATATGTTAACAGTTACATTGAGACAAGAAACATATTTAGAAGCAATAACATTAGACATTAAGAGATTAAAATATTATTTGAAGATGATAATAATATATCCAATTGTTTCATAGTAAAAACTGAAATACCTGAGTTCAACAAAATTAGTCATAAAATTAATTGATAAAAATCATTAATATTAATACCAACTGACTTTTTTCTCCCTGCCAGAGCTCCCTCAAGTCTAAAATGAGAGGTTTAAACTAGAAAGCTCTAAAGCCCCAGATCCCTTAAATAAATAGTTAATTCTCAACATCCATCAGGTAGGTGAAGAGCCTAAAATAACAAGGCATCCAAGAATCTAGGTATCAGCTTGTAATCAGTTACCATCAATAAACATGGAACAAGCATTGTGATGGGCAGTGGGAAAATTTTGCCTTTAAATCCTAAATAAAATCCTACCTTTTATAGGAAGTCTTTCCCTAACATCCTTAATTCTAGTACTTTCCCTCTGTAATTATTTCCTATTTTATATATAGCTTGTTTGTACATATTTGTTTGCTTTCTACTTCATGAGAACTGTCAGTTCTATGAGGGCAGGTACTATCTTTTGCTTCTTTTTGTATTCCCAGAGTTAATATAGTGTCTGACACACTGTAGGCACTTAATAAATGTTTACTGATTGACTTAAATAAGATAAAGTGGCTTCAAATAAGAAAGGAAATTTAGAGTTTAGAAAAGGGGACATGACAAATAACTATTAAAAATCCATGAAAAGCATATAAGAAGTGCAAACAATACTGAAATTCAAGGGTGGATGTGGAAAACAGGGCAAAGGGAAAGAGATTCAGGGAACAGTTCCTGGCTTTGATCAGGCACTTTTAAAGATTATTCATTCATCAATTTGAAAAGTGATGTTTGAGTGAGGTTCTCAATGTAGGGTAAGACTCCAATTGGAAAGGAGACAGTAAGAATACCGAACACAATGGAAGCAAGGAGGTAGAATGCATGTTCCAAAAAAGGAGACAACCAATTTAACAGAAAAAACAGAAGATGATGAAAAAATCTGTGAAATAAGACTGGAAACATGGAATGATGGCAAACCATGTAGTCTGAACTTCAAGACAAATTTAGAACTTAACTTAGAGAGCTGAAAAAACCAAACTCCCATGTTGTGAATGAAGAACATACATTTTATAACTTAAAAGTTCTATTTTCCTGTAATATTTTGTTCATATCATTTTAGGGAAATATCACAAAAGATTCTGATACAACTTGTAATTAGTTTAATGTTGTCATTCTTTAGCCCTTCAGAAAAATGAAACAGCCTTGTTGCTCAAGATAATATAACTTAATTTGCTCCACATCACTGATTTTAAGGAAGCTTTGTTATCTTTCAGTGTCCCTGTGCCTAGTGAAGGACCTTAAATATGATTTGTTGTGCAACTGCATGCTTTGCTAATAAATTGATTTATGCAAATTACTATTGTCATTTGGTCATTTCTCTTTGTGATCCCAGGGATCATAGTTCATGAATTGGTTTTTTTTGTTTGTTTTTTTGTGTGTTTGTTTTGGTTTGGTTTGGTTTGGTTTGGTTTAGTTTTGGCAAAAATACAAGAATGGTTTGCCATTTCTATCTCCAGGGGATCCTTTTTGTCAGGCAAACAGATTAACTGACTTGCCCAGAGGCACACAGCTAGGAAGTGTCTAAGGCTGAATCTGAATTCAGGTCTTCCTGATTCCAGGCCCTAGCTCTCTCTACTAAACCAGAAGCTACCTTCCCTGATTACAATTCCTTACTCTCAATCAATTTCACTGAGAGAAGGACCCCAGAGCCCAAACAAAAAAACTTTTTAGAAAAACTTACTACAATGTTCCAGTCAATTTTTCACTGAGGGAATTTTCCATGGTAGATGGATCTACCAGAGGTAGCAGATCAACCTTAATCTCAATTCTGCCAAGTTAAGGTAAGCTTCCACACTGTTGGAAATGTACCCTTAAGAAAATAATGGGATCGGGGCAGCTAGATGGCACAGTGGATAGAGCACCAGCCCTGAAGTCAGGAGGACCTGAGTTCAAATCTAATCTCAGATACTTAACACTTCCTAGCCGTGTGACCCTGGGAAAATCATTTAATCCCAATTGAGAAAGGCAGGAAGGCAGGAAGGCAGGAAGGCAGGAAGGCAGGAAGGCAGGAAGGCAGAAAATGATGGGGTTTAGTAGTAGCACCTGAAGAAATTTCTCATATTTTGGCCCAAAAGAAGTTCTCAGTTCAACCAGGAATGACAAAAGGAGTGCTATTATGTGAAATTTGGCCTAAAACTGCAAGGAATTTGATTATTAAATTATTTTGGCCTTAACTCAGCAATTTTTATTAATCATATAAGAAAGAAATTGAGACCAGTCATTGAACAACTCCATCCTTGTCCTGTTCTGTCTTCTCCCTTTTTAACTTCTCTCCTCACATCTTCTGCTCTCCCTAAATCTTACTCTCCTTCTAGCATAGTGAGAGATTTAATTTATTTTGAACAAGATGCTGTGGGCATGTTCTCCAGGAAAGATTTATACATGATGCAACCCAGCTGAAAATATGGAACTCTTATCAACTTTTTAGTCCCTCTGATCTCTCTATATGGAGAAGAACTTATTTTAAATTTGATGAAAACTCTGTGGCTGTTATAACTCAATTTCAGATGATATTTAAAGGTTATCTGCAATCCTACCTGGAGAGACATGGTTGACTTAATGGAAAACTTGCTTTCCCCTGAGAAAAAGAACTATCACTCTAGAGGCCACAAATAGATATACCCCAACTCAAACCATTCCTACCAGGCTGGAGTTTGGAGGGGAATTTTCCCAACTGGCCTTTATAGGACCCACATTGGAACCCTAACAACTCAGCCAATTACTACAAGCTAGAAAATCCTTAATTAAGAAAATGTAGGTATACACTGTCTGCCCTGAAAATTGTAACAAATTCAAAGAAAATTTTCAAAAGAAAAATGAAATTCCTAACTATTTTTATGAGTGGTATAAAAGTGCTTTGCAATATGAAGAGTTAGACTCACTCAATCTACAAGATATTAGGATCATTAATTCTGCCTTTGTTAATCATTCCCAGTATCAATCAGAGATATGGTGGTTTTACAATAAGAGTTAAAGGTATAGCCAAGCTTAAAAGTATATGAAGGAAGAAACAAATAAAATGTAAAATATAAACCAAAAAATGCAGACTATTCTCAATTTTGATCAGGGAACATAAGGAAATAATGCGTGTTTTTATTGTCACAAAAAGGGTCATCTTGTCAAAGAATGCAGAAAGAAGTAAGACTTAAAAAAAAGAATAAGGGAAACTCTGGAAGGACTGAATGAAGATCTACAGCATGAGTGTGTGGGAAGGAAGTAAAGCAGGTTTAGAGAAGGGACAATGAATTTTTTTAATTGTTTCTAATAGAGAGAAATGAGTCAAATTTATAAAAATGAGTCAAATTTTTAAGAGTCATGCCCCAGTTGATAAATGATTTTAAAAAATATCCAAGTTCATGCATATCCTTTGACATAAAAATATAACTACTAGGTATGAATCCCAAAAGAGATTTTTTTAAAAAGAAAAGGATCTATATATGTACAAAAATATTTATAGCAGCACTCTTCTCAGGGCAAAAAATTGGAAATTGATGGTATTCCTATCAATTGGGAAATGGCTGAATAAATTGTGGCAGATTGATTTTGAGTAACATTACTGTTCTACGGCAAATGATGAGCAGGATGGTTATCAGAAAAACCTAGAAAGTCTTCCATGAACTCAAGCAAAGTGAAATGTACATGTTCACAATAATAATAATGTTCTGGGATGATCAGCTATAAATGCTTTTGCTATTCTCACAAGTACAATGATCCATGATTACTCTGAAGCACTTATGATAAAAAATCCTATCCATCCCAGAAAGGGAACTGATTGTGTCTGAATATAGATGAAAAATATGCTCTTGCTCTCTCTCTTTTTTTACTCTATTTTTCTAAAGCATTCTTTTTTTTTTAGGGTGGGAGATCTATGTTTTCTTTCACAATATGATTTTCATGGAAATATTTTGCATAACTTCATGGGTGTCTTGAGCTGGGGATAAAGAAGAGAATCTGGAACTCAAAAGTTTTTAAAAAAACAAATGTAAAAAATGTTTTAAAAGTAACTGGGAGGAAATATTAAATAAATAAAATTTAAAAAATTTTTGTTTTTCCAAAACCCATTGTCTTTTCCTAGCTATCCTAGTCTTTGTCTCTTCCCACACTGGTACACCATGTTTCTCTTAAAGTTGGAGACACATTGGATGGTTATTTATTAGATTTTGGAGTTTCTAGTTTTAACAAGAAAGAAAGTATATGACTAGTGGGACTTTGGTCTCTAATAAAAGTCCCCAAATGTCTTTAAATTGACTCATTGTATGGTAATTATTGGTCTTCTTATGCCCTAATCTTCAAAGAATCTATTAGGCTGAGATCTTCTTTATAAACTAAAAGTCACTATTTTACAATTCCCTGATAGATCCCTTGAATTACACTTCACTGACGACTCCCTTTTCTTCTTCCCATTTTGGCTCAAAATGCCCACCAAAAACTCTAAGGATGACCCATCTAATATTCCTGACTGTTTATGGGATGTCTCATCCTCAGATGATAGGATTGTTAGTATCTGCTATTCCCATCATCATTAAATCAAAGGACAATTATCATCTGTTCCCCAGTTTCCCTTATAAGGGACCCTCTTGAAAATATTTGACCCATTAACTGTCTTAGAGACCAGAGTATTATTTATTCCATGTAAATTCCCTTGTAAGACTTTTATTATTCTTCCTAATCTAAACCAGATCCTGATGGTAAATCAACTTTATGTAGGATTTGCAGTCATGAATGCTTCTGTTATACACAAATATGCAGGAGTTCCAAAACCAGCCATTGTTTCTTCTATTCTTTATGATTCTATCTGTTTTAGAGTGATAGAGTTGTGTTCAGCTTTCTTTTTGTTCAGTTGCTTCAGTCATACCTCACTCTTCATGAACTATTTGGGATTTTATTCTAGTGATTTGCTATTTGTTCTTAAGCTCATTTTAAAAATTAAGAAAGACAGGGTAAGTGTTTTGCCTAGGATCACAAAGTTAGTGTCTAAGGCCAGATCTGAACTCAACTCTTCTTGAGTCTAGACCTGGTGTTCTATATACTAAACCGCCTAACTATCCTTCCATAATTCTACTGAACAAGAAGTTCAGTACTTGGTCTACCTTCTTCACCTGGAAGAACTTAAAATGAACAGACTCATCTGCCTCAAAAATCCAGTCACACACACACAAAACACACATACAAAATAACCCTATTCTCTCAAATATTTTGGCTTCTATTGTTTCAAATATTCCTCTCTGGAATAGTCCAGTATTTGAAGTAACTAGTATTGAGACCAACCAAGATGACAGCTATCATCTTCAGCTTCATCAGAGAGGCCATCAAAGATTCACTAGTGCCTTTCCAGGTATTATTTTGTCTGTTTGTACTTAATCTTTTTTTTCAAAGCACTTACAAGTACTTCAACAATTGTCTGTTCCTATGACCAAAAAAATCATTGTGTGCTACCTTGGGGGCAGCTAGATAATGTCAACAGTAGATTGCTTCCTTTGGTAAGATTATTGAGCCTTTAGTCTCCTTAAAGACAAAATTCCAGAGTCCTTACCCCTTTAACTACAACATCTTATTGCCCTTACTGAACTCTAGAAAGCCTTACTATTAGCTTCAGTGCTGGGACACCCAGATTACAGGAAACCTTTCTTCCTTTTTGTAAATGAACACAAAGGGGTTGCTTCTGGTATTCTAACTCAGATATTTGAACTCTTCTCTTACATGCCATTTAAACATTTGTAAAGTGAGTTTATATGCATGCCCAAAGCTGGCCATTATAAAATTTGTCTTGTTGTAAACTAGCTAACTTGCTGGGTTGAAGCATTTCCTGGTCCTGCAGTTACAGCTAACTTTGTTGCTAAATCCTTCTTGAAAAGATTGTGCATTAGCACATATTGATCTAGAGGAGAGGTCTCATTGCACTGGTTCAATATACTCTCAAATTTATTCTTTTCTTGGGATAACTCCTAAATTTCATACTTCTTATCACTCCCAGAGTTTAGGTCAGATCAAGCATATGAATAAAGAAATTAACATCCTTATTGATAAATTGTGTTCTGAAACTCACTTAAAGTGACCTGAATTACTTCCCTTTAATTTATTTTATCTGCAAAGCAGAACAAAATGGGAATTACAGTTTCCTCCTTTTGAATGTCATTTGGTCACCCTATCATAAAAGTAAAACTCTTCTCCAAAGTCAATATATCATTGTTGGGGAGGAGATACATCTGTTGTTCTCATATATAGGAATTACAAAATAGATTAAAGGAACTTCATGAAACAAAAAGTGCAGATTTAGACCAGATCTTTTGATTTCCATGACATGACTTCCATGCTGAAGATAACATTTATATCAAGAATTTCCAGCAAAAGTCAAGTTGCCTGGGAAATCCCATTCTTAGTACTGTTGACCATCTCAGCTGCAATCAAGATCAGAGAAAAAGACTATTGGATACATCATACCCATGTAAAACCTGCTCCTTACCGTTTCATGTGAGAGCCATTTATCTAAAAATGTTTTTATTTTGCTATATCTTAATACTATCATCTGATGTTTCTCCTTCCCCAGTTAATTCTGCAGATGAGAATTTTAGATAAAAAAATCTGAACAGTAATTGTGGGAATGAAAAAACAGCCAACCATGGGGAAACATATACTTCTTACTCTACCATTTGCTTTGTGCCTCATAATTATACTTATCATATGTTTTGAACCTCTTATATGTCCTTGCTACTATTTAACTTTCATTGTATTACCAGTTGAGCTTTCCATTCGATTCCATTACTTGAAAGAAGACTGGAAAGACTTTAATACAATTAGTAAGCTTCATGGTGAAGCAGGACATGCTTTATATCATCTTAAAGCAATTAGGTCTCATGGATGCTGGATATGCCACCATATTTATCAAAGTGAACCTGATCCTTGGGAGGCTTTCCCCGTTATTCCAAATGATCCTCTGTAAGGAAACAAGACAATTCCAAAGGATTTAATTGGCCCCTTTGTATCTTTTATATTGGCTTTATGTCATTTATAGAATCCCAAGAAGACTACAAATGATACTAAACCAAGGTCACTTTTCCCCACTTTTATCATGATCATTTAATTATAAAACTTAATGAAATTATAATTCTCCACAAAATTAGGACAATCTCATTAATAGTAGGTACTCTGCTTGTAAATTTTATTTCCTGTATTGTCAGAAACAGAACCCCAAGTAATTCACTGAACTTGAGGATTGTTCATGAGTGCACACAATGTCTTCCTTTCCCAAATAATGAAGGTAAGGAAGCATTTATCTGTGCCAGAGCCACCATTTACAATAAAATAGAAAAATTTACCAAAAAAAAAATAGAAAAATAGATTACAAACCTAAATATATCAGTTTCGCAAATCTCATTTATGATTGCTCCAGTTTTACTAGCTATGATTGGAATAAAAATACCCCATACCCATTTCCTGCAAATCCTCCCCTTTCTAAATTTCACATGAGGGATTGAGAGCTTAGAATTCTTTGTTTTATGTCTACAGAAAAAGAACTTGTTATACCTCCTCCAGGCTGGTATGGGATATGTAGGATCATTTATTTATTCCCACCAATATCCGTTTTCAATAATTCTAAAGGACTGAGAGATACATTTCACTAGAAATTTAAAAGCATGGTTGCATGTATAAGTACCAAAGGCAAGAAAGAAAATAAAGACGTACACATAAGAAACCCTGTTTAAAAAAAAAAAACACACACACACACACACACATAGTCCAAGTTTTAAGTTCCTCTAGAACATAATTCCATACATTGGGGTTGCCACCTTAGAGTAAGCAGCCACAAATCTTCACCCTAAGATTGAGAAGCTAGTCAAAGCCTTAAGTGAGTGCATTATCCCCTTCCAAATTGAAGTAGATTCTTTAACATAAATGGTCTTACAAAACTGTATGGTCTTAAACTGTTTTATAGCTTTATATAACTATGTTATGATCAGTAAGTTGTGTTGTTTCTACATTAACCAATGACGAGAGATTTGTAATAATCTCCATAAAACCCGACTGGTTATAACAAAAACACAATTGCCTAAATAAGAGGAGCATATCCATGGTAAGATTTCTTGTCCTTGTTTTTTTGATTCTATTCTTGGTTACAAAGAGCAGGTATATTAACTATCGTATTCAAGTGGATTCTTATTATCTTATTTTCCTCATAATTATCCTCTGGATTTGTGTTGATGTTGTATTACTTGTTGTACTAAAGCCTGTTCGAGGCTAATTCCTAATAATCTGATGATGGTTCAAATATTGACCTGAATATATAATGAACCTCATGCAGTAGGCATTGGAGAAATGATCTATGGAGGAAAATGTTCCTCATGGACCAAAGAGAACATTATAGGAACCAAACCAACTCCATTTTATGAGCAGCACCTATTTTGTAACTTAAAATTCTATATACTGTAAAAGCTTAGTTCATATGATTTCACGGAAACAACTGCAAAGTGTTCTAGTACAATTTGTGGTCAGTACCCCTTGATTTTCTCACATATTGGTAAAAGAAAAGAAATGCCCTTGTTGCTCAAGATCATGTGATTTTATTGTTCCTCACTACTGATTATAAGAACACTTTGTTAGATATCATTCACAGGCTCCTTCTACCTACTGAAGAACCTTGGTTCTGATTTGTTATGCAACTGCAAGCCTTGCTAATAAATCAATTTTTCAGTCTTGATCAATTTCACTTTCAAGAAAACCAAAGGGCTTTAAGCAAAGATTCACGGATTTAGAGAGAAAGGGCCTATGAAGTGCCCTGATCAAATGGGAAAAAATGAAGGCAAGGACTGGCCCAATGTGGCACAACAGTAGTTGTAGAGTTTGGAAATGACCACTGGTCCTTGAAATCCAACCCCAATTCCACTTGCTTCCCTTGATTGCATGACTCTTTTGAAGACTGCCATAGTGTCCCTCTCTCAAATGAAGGGCCTCCAGCCTTTTTAGCACCTGGGTGCCCCTCTTCTGGACATTCTCCAGCTAATTTATATCTTTCCTCTAGTGTAGTGTATAGAACTAAACACAACTGCATAGAGATGGGCTGGAGGCACATTGAAGAGACCAGCCTTAGAAAGCCTAGGATTTACTCTGATAACCAATGACATCCCAAGGCCTAACCTGACTATGGAGGGCCTTCAAAGGCAGGCATAATAGTTTTGACTTCCATCAGAAGAGGAGTCACTCCAGGCTCAGGAGCAAGGAAGTCCCAGATGAAAGCAGTTTTTCTAAGCAAATAAGTTTAGGGAGGAGCTAATAAAAAAGAAGGCAGATGAGGAAAATGGGAGTCAGAAGCAAAGCAGTGATGAAGAGGGAAAGGGTGAAAGGGGAGAGAAAAGTAGAACTTAGGAAAAATAGAGTGGTAAATACAGTTAGTAATCGTTAACTGGGAAAATGAATGGGACTTCCGAGGGTGGAGCCAAGATGGCGGAGATCAGACAGGAGTCTCTGTAACCTCCTCTAACCTTCCCTCAAACCAACAACATATGAAGCCTCTAGACTGATTTTAAAGTAAAAAAATCCACAATATTTGGAGGACAACACATTTCGAGAAGAAGATACTCTGGAAGAACTTCAAAACAGGTCTGTTTTAATTGGGCAGGGAGGTGGTCTGCTGAACCCAGACTGCAGCACAGGGAGACTGGGGCAGGAAGCTGGAGCAGGGAGCTGGAACAGGAGTGGGAGCCTTGTGCTTTTCACACACTTGGGAATCTTCTGTGGGCTTCTTAGGCCAATCTGTCCTGATTGTAAGCAGATAGTTTGGAGGGTCTGCCATTTGTGGGGGGTAGATTGTGAACCACTGAACCCCTGATGAGCACCGGACCTAGCTGTCATTATACAGCACCCTAAAGCAATCAATCAATCAGCAGAACAGATCAGTACCTGAAATAATTCCATCAGCAGAACTGCCCAGCACCTGAAATACCTCAATCAACAGAACTGCTCAGCACCTGAAATAACTCAATCAATAGAACTGCCCCAGGGCAAATTAAAGCAGCTGTCCCTCCTTTGCCTTGAACAGACCTCACACCTTTAAAAAAAATGAATAAAAAAAACAAAAAGAGCTCTCACCATAGACAGCTTTTATGGAGAGAGGGAAGAACAGACCTCAAATCCTAAGGTCCCTAAAGGTAAAGCAACTACAGAAAAAGCCCCAAAGAGAGACATAAACTGGACTCCATGCCACAAGGCTTTCTTTGAAGATTGCATAAAGAATCTTAAAAGAGAGTTACAAGAAACATGGGGAAACGAAATGAGATTACTAAAAAATAAAATGGAAAAAATGGAAAAAGAATGCAATGAACAAAAAAATGTAACTGGTCAATTGGAAAAGGAATTAAAACAGTAACTGAAGAAAATAAGACATTGAAAATTGGAACAAATGGAAGTGAATGACTCATCAAGACTTCAAGAATCAAACAAAAAAAAAATGAAAAGATAGGAAAAAAAACATGAAATATCTCCTAGGAAAAACAACTGACCTGGAAAATAGATCTAGGAGAGACAATCTAAGGATTATAGGGCTTCCTGAAAGCCATGATGAAAAAAAAGAACCTAGACACTATCTTCCAGGAAATCATAAAAGAAAACTGCCCTGATAGTTCAGACCCAGAAGGCAAAATACTTATTGAAACAATACACCAATTACCTCCTGAAAGAAACCCAAAAGTTAAATCCCCCAGGAATATCGTGGCTAAATTTCAGAACTATCATACCAAGGAAAAGATATTACGAGAAGCCAGAAAGAAACAATTTAAATATCTAGGAGCCAAAATTAGGATCACACAGGACCTAGAAGCTTCCACTTTAAAGGGTCGAAGAGCCTGGAATCAGATCTTCTGAAAGGCAAAGGAATTTGGATTACAGCCAAGAATAAGTTATCCAGCTAGAATGAGCATTATCTTCCAGGGAAGAAGATGGTCATTCAATGATACAGGAGAATTTCACCTATTTCTAATGAAAAGACCAGAACTAAACAAAAAAATTTAATCTACAAACACAAAACACGAGAGAAACATAAAAAGGTAACAAGAAAAAAAAAAACTCTTGAGAACTATATTTATGTTATGGATACTTATAGAATGAGGGTTGATTTTATGATTTTATTATTACATTATGATTATTATGATATTATGATTATTGTGATTTTATGATTATCATATGATTATTTTGATTTTATAATTATTATTATATGATAATCTGAAAAAGAAATTAGAGGTAGAAAAGGGATAATACTGGAAGAAGAGGAAAAGGAGGTAAAATAAGGTAAATTACATCACATGTAGAGGCAAAGAAAACCTATAATGATTGAGGGAAAAAAAGGGAGAGGAATGAGAATTGTGCTAATCTCCATCTCATCAGATTTGGCTCTGAGGGAATAATACATGCATTGGGTATCAAAAAGAAACTTGTCCTATCTTATAAGGAAACAGGAGGGAAAGAGGGAAAAGAAAGGGAAAGAAAAATAGAAGGGAAAACAGAAGAATTAAGGGAAAGGTGTAAAAAAGGGGTTGGGGCTCTAAAGGGGAAGGATTATTTGAGGAAAGTGGTTATCAAAAGCAAAAATACTAGGAAGGAGGGAAAAGGGATAGGTAAGAGAAAAGTATAAGCTGGGGTAAATAAGATGGCAGGAAATACAGAATTAGTTATTTTAACTCTGAATGTGAATGGAATGAACTCTCCCATAAAACGGAAGCAGATAGCAAACTTGATTAAAAACCAGAATCCAACAATATGTTGTATACAAGAAACGTATCTAAAGCATAGAGACTCATACAGAGTGAAGGTAAAAAGCTGGAGCAGAATCTATTATGCTTCAGGTGAACAAAAAAAAAAAAAAAAGCAGGGGTATCAATCCTGATCTCAGATCAAGTAAAAGCAAAGATAGATCTAATTAAAAGAGACAAGGAAGGAAACTATATCTTACTAAAGGGTACCATAGACAATGAAGCAATATCAATACTAAACATATATGCACCAAGTGGTACAGCATGGAAATTCCTCAAGGAAAAGTTCAGAGAGATGCAAGAAGAAATAGACAGCAAAACTATAATAGTGGGGGATGTCAACTTCCCTCTCTCAGAACTAGATAAATCAAACGACAAAATAAATAAGAAGTTAAGGAGGTAAACAAAATGTTAGAAAAGTTAGGTATGATAGATCTTTGGAGGAAATCAAATGGAGACAGAAAGGAGTTTACTTTTTTCTCAGCAGTCCATGGAACTTATACAAAAATTGACCATGTGTTAGGACACAAAAACCTCAAAATCAAATGCAGGAAGGCAGAAATAATAAATGCATTTTTTTCAGATCATGACGGAATAAAAATCACAAGCAATATAAGGCCAGGAGAAAACAGACCAAAAAGCAATTGGAAACTAAATAATTTCATCCTAAAGAATGAATGCATGAAACAGCAAATTACAGACACAATTATTAATTTCATCCAAGAGAATGACAATAATGAGACAACATACCAAAATTTGTGGGATATAGCCAAAGCAGTAATAAGGTGAGATTTTATATCTCTAAATGCTTATTTGCATAAAATAAAGAAAGAGAAAATCAATGAATTGGGCTCACAACTAAAAAAGCTAGAGAAAGAACAAATTAAAAACCCCCAATCAAATACTAAACTTGAAATCCTAAAAATAAAGGGAGAGATTAATAAAATTGAAAGTAAAAAACTATTGAATTAATAAATAAAACTAAAAGTTGGTTTTATGAAAAAACCAACAAAATAGATAAATCTCTAGTTAATTTGATTAGAAAAAGGAAAGAGGAAAGTCAAATTGTTAGTCTCAAAAATGAAAAGGAAGAACTTTCCACCAATGAAGAGGAAATTAGAGCAATAATCAGGAGTTACTTTGCCCAACTTTATGCCAATAAATTTGATAACCTAAGTGAAATGGAGAAATATCTACAAAAATATAGATTGCCCAGATTAACAGAAGAGGAAATAAATTACTTAAATAGTCCCATTTTAGAAAAAGAAATAGAACAAGTCATTAATCAGCTCCCTAAGAAAAAATCCCCAGGACCAGATGGATTTACATGTGAATTCTACCAAACATTTAAAGAATTATTAGCTCCAATATTATATAAAGTATTTGAAAAAATAGGGAATGAAGGACTCCTACCAAACTCCTTTTATGACACAGACATGGTACTGATATCTAAACCAGGTAAAACAAAAACAGAGAAAAAATTATAGACCAATCTCCCTAATGAATATTGATGCAAAAATCTTAAATAAAATATTAGCAAAGAGATTACAGAAAATCATTTCCAGAATAATATACCATGACCAAATAGGATTTATATCAGGAATGTAGGGATGGTTCAATATTAGGAAAATTATTAGCATAATTGACTATATCAATAACCAAATTAATAAAAAACATATGATAATCTCAATAGATGCAGAAAAAGCATTTGATAAAATCCAACATCCATTCCTATTAAAAACACTAGAGAGTATAGGAATTAATGAACTTTTCCTTAAAATAGTCAATAGCATCTATTTAAAACCATCAGCTAGCATCATATGTAATGGTGATAAACTGGAACCATTCCCAATAAGATCAGGGGTGAAACAAGGTTGCCCACTATCACCATTACTATTCAATATTGTATTAGAAATGCTAGCCTTGGCAATAAGACAAGAAAAAGAGATTAAAGGAATTAGAGTAGGTCATGAGGAAACCAAATTATCACTCTTTGCAGATGATATGATGGTCTACTTAGAGAACCCTAGAGAATCAACTAAAAAACTATTAGAATTAATCCACAACTTTAGCAAAATTGCAGGATACATAATAAATCCACATAAATCATCAGCATTTTTATTCATCACCAACAAAATCCAACAGCAAGAGATACAAAGAGAAATTCCATTTAAAATAACTTTCGATAGTATAAAATATTTGGGAATATATCTCTCAAGGGAAAGTCAGGATCTATATGAGCAAAACTACAAAACACTCTCCACACTAATAAAGTCAGATCTAAACAACTGGAAAAATATCAAGTGCTCTTAGATAGGTCGAGCAAATATAATAAAGATGGCAATACTACCTAAACTAATCTATTTATTTAGTGCTATACCAATCAAACTCCCAAGAAATTATTTAACTGACCTAGAAAAAATAATAACAAAATTCATCTGGAAAAACAAAAGGTTAAGAATTTCAAGGGAATTAATGGAAAAAAAATCAAATGAGGGTGGCCTAGCTGTACCAGATCTAAAACTATATTATAAAGCAGTGGTCATCAAAACCATTTGGTACTGGATAAGAAATAGAGTAGTGGATCAGTGGAACAGGTTAGGTTCACGGGACAAAATACTCAATGACAATAGTAATCCAGTGTTTGATAAACTCAAAGACCCCAATTTTGGGGTTAAAAACTCACTATTTGACAAAAACTGCTGGGAAAATTGGAAACTAGTATAGAAGAAACTAGGCATTGACCCACACCTAACACCGTATACCAAAATAAGGTCGAAATGGATTCATGATCTAGGCATAAAGAATGATATTATAAACAAAGAGATTACAGCAATTTATCACTAGGATAATATATTATGAACAAGTGGGATTTATACCAAGATGCAGGGCTGGTTCAATATAAGGAAAACTACTGGCATAATTGACCACATCAATAGCAAAACTAACAAAAATCAAATGATTATCTCAATAGATGCAGAAAAAGCATTTGACAAAATACAACACCCATTCTTAATAAAAACATTAGAGAACATAGGAATAAATAGAGTTTTCCTTAAAATGATAATAGCATCTATCTAAAACCATCAGCAAGCATAATATGTAATGGGGATGAGCCAGAAACATTTTCAATAAGATCAGGGGTGAAACAAGGTTGCCCATTATCACCACTGTTATTCAATATTATACTAGAAATGTTAGCTACAGCAATAAGAGAAGAAAAAGAAAATGAAGGATTAGAATAGATAATGAGAAAACAAAATTATTGCTCTTTGCAGGTATTATGATGATATACTTGGAGAATCCTAGAAAATCAGCTAAGAAACTACTAGAAACAATTAACAACTTTAGCAAATTTGTAAGATATAAAATAAATCTGAGATACCATCAGTATTTTTACATGTTATCACAAAGCCCAGTAGAAGAGATAGAAAGAGAAATTCCATTTAAAATGACTGTAAACAATATAAAATATTTGGGAGCCTTCCAAGACAAACCCAGCAACTATATGAATGCAATTATAAAATTTTTTACACAAATAAAATTAGATCTAAACAACTGGAAGAATATCAATTGCTCATGGGTAGGTCAAGCTAATATAATAAAAAATAACAATTCTACCTAAATTAACCTACTTATTCAGTGTCATACCATTCAAAGTACCAAAAATTACTTTATAGAGCTAGAAAAAATAGTAATGAAATTCATCTGGAAGAACAAAAGTTTAGGAATATCAAGGGAATTAATGAAAAATAAATGCAAAGTAAGGTATCCTAGCCATACCACAATGAAACTATATCATAAAGCAGCAGTCATCAAAATCATTTGGTACTGGCTAAGAAATACAGAAATGTATCAATTGAATAGGAACAGATACTTTAGTCAATGACTATAATAATAATAATCTCTTAATACTCTAGCTCCTGGGATAAGAACTCACTATTTGGCAAAAATTGAGAGAAAACTGGAAAATAGTCTAGCAAAAATTAGGCATTAGTCAACATTTAACACCCTCTACAAAGATAAGGTTGAAATAGGTTCATGATTTAGACATAAAGGGTTGTACTATAAGCAAATTAGAAGAGGAAGGGATAGTCTACTTGTCAGATCTTTGAAGAAGGGAAGAATTTGGCCAAAGAAGAACTAGAGAACATTACAAAATGCAGAATGAATAATTTTGGTTATATTAATTTTTAAAGTTTTTGCACAAATAAAATCAATGTAGCCAAGATTAAAAGGGAAGCAAAAAGTTGGGAAAAAATTTTTTTTACAACCAATGTTTCTGAAAAGGTCTAATTTCTAAAATATATATAAAGAACTGAGTCAGATTTATAAGGATAAAAGTCATTTCCCAATTGATAAATAGTCAAAGAATACAATTTTCAGATGAAAAAAATTAAGGCCATTTCTCATCATATGAAAAAAAAATACTCTAAATCACTGTTTAAAGAAATACAAATTAAGACAACACTGAGGTACCATTTGGCTATGATGACAAGACAAGATAAGGGTAAATGTTGGAAGAGTTGTGAGAAAACAGGAGCATTAATGCATTGTTGGAGGAATTGCAAAATGGTCCAATCATTCTGGAGAGCAATTTGGAACTATGCCCAAAAGGCTATAAAACTTTGAGCCAGTAGTGCCACGACTGGGTCTGTATTCCAAAGAGATTGTAAAAGAGGGAAAAGGTCCCATATGTACAAAGATGTTGTGGCAGTCCTTTTTGTAGTGGCAAAGAAATGGAAACTGAGTGGATGCCCATTAGTTGGAAAATGGTTGAATAAGTTATAGCATATGAATGTAATGGAATATTATTGTTCTATAAGTGATTTCAGAAAAGCCTGGAGAGACTTACATGATCTGATGCTGAGTGAAGTGAGCAGAACCAAGACAATATTGTACACAGTAACAAGATTATATAATAATCAACTGTGATAGATTTGGCTCTTCTCAAAGATGCAGTGATTCGAGGCAATTCCAATTGATTTGGGATGAAAATGCCATCCACATTCAGAGAACTATGGAAACTGCATATGGATAAAAGCATAATATTTTTACCTTTTTTGTTTGTTAATCATGGGGGTCTTTTCCCCCTTTTGGTCTTATTTTTCTTGTATAATATGAAAAATATGGAAATATGTTTAAAAGAATTGCACATATTTAACTTATATCAGATTTCTTGCTGTCTTGGGAAGGAAGAGATAAGGGAAGAAGGGAAAAAATTTGGAACACAAAGTCTTACAAAAATTAATGTTGAAAACTCTTTTTACATATATTTGGAAAAAAATAAAATATTAAAAAAATTTTAAGTAGAAAACAAAAAACAAAAAAAAGAGAAAAAATAGGATTAATCAGGTAGCTGTGTACACATGTTATGGAATGGAAAATAGTTGAGGACAGCATATATATATATATATATACACACACACACACACATACACACAGAGTTCATTAGAAATCTGAGGTGAGAATAGCACTCTCTTGCATTAAAGTGGCTGGCACAGTTTTAGAGACCACCTTATTGATGCCATGGTAATCTGAGGGACCTCTTTATCAGGTATACTTCTGGCAAATTTAGGCCTGTGTAGAAAGCCTTAAGGTGATAGCAGCAGAGATAAAAAGGATTTAAGAAGACCAGATTTTCTCCACATTAAGATTAACTTGTTTCACCCCTTCCTCCTTCTCAATAAATGCCAGTGGCTCTCTATTATATCCAGGATCAAACAGTCTTTACTTATCAAAGTTTTTCATAGCCTGGCCCCTTCCTACCTTTCCTGTATTCCTCAATTTTACTCCACTTACTATGCCTGCACCACTGGTCTTTTTGCTGTTCCTCACATTAGAAACTGTCTCCATACATGTCCCTTTCTATCCCCAAACCAAGAATGCCTGCCTTGATGCCCTCTCCTCAGAATCCCTGGCTCCTTTAAGACTCAGCAGCAAATTCATAGATTTGCCATCCCATTCTACATCTCCTCTCTTAGGAACTTGCATCTGCTATTTTAATACATATTACTTCTCACTAAAAAGTTCCTTGCAGGCAAGATTATTTGCTTTACTTAGTATGTTTAGTATTTAGCACAGGGCTTGGTCCATAGTAAGTACTTAATAAAGGATGATTACTTAATTGGAAGCAATAGGAAAATGGCCTGGAAGTGGAAGATATTAAAGGCAAGTACACCTGTTAAAAGACTATTAGCCACCTTCCCAACTCCTTTGCAGAAATGGAGAGGTCCAAGGGTACTGAACATTACACGTCTGATTTTTTTTTTCAGTGCAGTTTAATTTTGAAAAAAAAAATTCTTATTTTTTTTCCTTTCAAAACTATTTGTTATCAGGAATGTAGAAAGAAGGAAATGAATAAAGGGAGAAGTATAGGCAACATAAAATATCAATAATTTTTTTTTTGCCTTTTGCTGAGGCAATTGAGGTTAAGTGACTTGACCAGGGGTGTCTGAGACCATATTTGAACTCAGGTCCTCCTGACTTCAGGACTGGTGCTCTATCCACTACCTAGCTGCCCCTAAAATTCATTTTTTTAAAGAAAGGGATTACTAGATATCTCTTCTTTGTGGGTTATGGTAAGGAACATTTCATGTACTCAAATTCAGCTGAGGAATTGTTGCTATATCCCTGTGTTTTTTTTTTCTTTCTTTTTTTTTCCTCTTTATTTTCAAGAATGGAACCTGAGAGTGGAGGACCTGAATTCAAATCTGGTCTCAGACACTTAACATTCCCTAGCTGTGAGACCCTAAGCAAGTCACTTAACCTCAATTGCCTCAGCAAAAAAAAAAAAAAAAAGAAGAAGAAAAAGAAAAAGAATGGAACCTGAGAGAGAGATGTTTAAGTGCCTAAGATATTCTCTCTTCTTAGATCTCTCTCTTTGAACTGTAAGCCTGTCTAACAGACATTACAAATACTGAAAAAGGTCCTTAGTTCATGAAATAGAAAAGGGCCCACTCTTTTGAATCCAGTTTCTTGGGCAAAAAAGAGAAATGGTAATGTGCTATTTTTCTCCAGAAGAATCATGTGACTGTTTCCCTGAGAGTCATTGCCAAACCACTGCCACTAGGATGCAAGTAGAAAGTTATCATACAGATATAGCTCAGAAAGCTCTGGAACAAAAATTCTTAATTTGAGGTCTAAGAGCTTAGTTTTGTTTGTTTTGTTTTTCTATTTTGATAACTATTTTAACATAGTTGATGTCTATTGTATTCCTATGCATTTTATTTACACATTTAAAAATTTTATTTTGAGGAGTTCCTAGGCATCACTAGACAATCAAAGGAGTGCAAGGAATATAGAAATGATTAAGAAGCCCTGCTTTAGCAGTAGATTAGAGATTAATAAACTGCCTATTTGCAAACTTGCAAAATTGGTCTCCAATTTCAAGGAAGGAACAGCTAATTTGCTCCTTCACTTCTAGCATCACGGTTCTATCTAACCCCTATAACTTTCAGTAGAGTCAAAAGAAATTCATATAAAGTTTAAGTTCCTCTTCCCTTTGGCAATAGTTTTATTTTGACTTACAAAACTAACACATCAACAGCATTAATTGAACTTCTCTTATATAACTTCAATAGAGTGAAATAATCCTCAGTGCCTGCCACCCAAAAATTCATCAGGCCCAGGACAAACGTAACCCAAGGGTTACTAAACTTGATACCAATAAAGATCTAATTTTGGAAGCTTTTTTATCAGGCTGGAAAGGTAGTTTTGAGCCTACCACAGCTGCCATTCAATGACCAGCCTCAATGAAGGTTGGCCATAAGGAAAAGAAATTTTTGGTCACCTCAGATCTTGAAAGTTTATCTACCAAATCAGAGAAATATCTTTCTTAGCAGATTCTTGACTCAACACAAATATATACCTCTGAAACAAGTTTGTACATGTAATATTTCTTTAGGAGGCACAACTGGTACCAAACAAGAATATAAAGACTTTCCTATCAAAATGTACCTTGGAAACAATTTGATTCAGCTGAAATGATGGGTTCTGTTAGGATGAGAAGAAGACCTATTGAAAGAAATAAGTTAGGAAACATAAAGCCCTTGAAATGTTAAAGGTGGCTCCTTTATGTTTTTTGGTAACATGGTAGTATATAAACTATCATGGCAAAAACATGTTCTATGAAAAAAGTCAGTATTTGAAAAAGATCAGAAGACTAAAGCTATTTTCTTTTTTTATAATTTGCAGTTTATTAATTCATAGTTTATATAATTTGCAGTTTATTAATCATTAAAATATCTACATACACATGATAAATAGTAATACAAGTAAATGTTCATTCAATTTTATTACAGCCAGTCTTGGGGGGGGGGGGACAACAACTAGGCCTATTTTGCAGCTAATTCAGGTTTTTCCCACACACACATAGTTTTTGGTGCATTTACAGCCAAAGCTTTCTTGTTGTTTCACTACAATTTCTAGTTCTTGAGTGTTGTTCCTCATAGCTCATGATGTCACCATTTTGGAGAATCAGGTCAAAATGGGCCAGGTCAACATGGAATCAATTCAGGAAAGAGAAAAGATAGTTGTTTTGGAAGCTCTGTCTAGAAGATTTCATCAGGACTTGAGGCCAAAATAGCTAAGCCTGGAGAGCTACAATTATAAGAAAGAGAGAGGAAGTAACTATGGTAATACCTGCTACTCTGAGCTTTCATTTTGACTAACAATATAATCCATGCATATATACTCAAGGGATACCTGGATTGAAAAATAAGTTCTTAAAGGAAGGATTCTCAAGGGATACTTGGCTAGAAAAATAAGTTCTTAAAGGAGGGAAACGAGGGAAGATATCCTAACTAAATAATCCCAAAGAATCCTCTGAAGAAAACCACATAGCTATACAGGAAGCAATATGATGAGCTCAGATTTTTTTTTAATGCAAAAAAGAAAAGAGATTTAACCAAGCCTGAATATTAAAAAAGAATAGCATGAACCAATAATGATGACAGAATAGGCATAAGCTTCATTGAGAAATTCCTCTTTACAGCTCCCTACATCAATGAAATAACAGGCCCAGTCCTTATTTATGTATTTATCAATTGGGGGGGGGGGGGGGGGGGAAAAGAAAGGGGAAAAAGGGAAGGGAGAGAACTGTATTATTCAATGACCAGTCACTTACCTGAGGTTTCTACATTCCTTGATTCAGGATCATCCAACTGCAAAAGCTCATCAAGGGCTAGCTTGGCTGCATTGGATCTAGATTCTTTTTTATTTTGTCCCAGTCCAGTTTTATATTGAATACCGTCCACCACAGCACAGAAGGCAAAATAAGGACCCATAACATTGCCTGAAAGAAGTACCCAGGGACATTGGTATAAGTTTTAAACTGTGAATACAATTACCAGAATCTGGTCAAATGAAAGAAAATATAATTGATATAAAAATAACCAACAATTTACTTTTCCCACTTAGAAAAATTCTTCTAAAATAAGATAGCATTAAATCCATATCACTGTTAAAAATGTTTTTAAATAAATATGTAATTATGGGATTATTTTTAGCCTACTATCTTATTTTAGTTGAAATCATAGAATTAAAGTTAGAAGAAACCTCAAAAGGCATTTAGCCCAATTTGTTCCTGACTGAGAATCCCCTAGACAACATCTCTGGGAAAGGACTATACAGGCTTTATTTCAAGACTTGCAGGGAAGGGAAACCCCCTAATTCCCAAGACAGACCCAGATTCAACTAAATTTAATTCTTATTTGGCTAAATGTTTAGAGTGTATTACTGTGTAAATCAAAAGGTCAAAGTCTGGGTATTCAAATTTCAAAAGTTCTTCCTATATATGTCTCCAACCCTAGGTTTTGGTTCCTTGGATGCCATGTGATTTGAAACTACTAACACCATCTGGCCTTCCCAATTTGTTCACAAAATCTTTCAATGTCTGAATAAATGAATCAGTCCAGTGACAAGACATAAATCAGGACAAATGTAAATGGTCCCAAATGTAGTGGAAGAAGTTGGCCTTTTTAAGCTAAAGTCTTTCCCAAGTCTATTTCACTGAGGCAACACCCATTCAGTGATTCAGGCTATGTAAGAAATGAGGCAAAGGCCTCTTTTAGTTAGTCAATAAATAAACAAATGAATGAAAAAATTAATAAACTAATAAATAAATAAATCTGGAAGGGCAAGACCCTTAGAGTTTCTGGCCAAAAAAAAAAAAAAAAAAATTCTATATGCATTAACTCTGAGCCATTAGAGCCCTAGCAATGACCAAGTAAGGCTTGGGCTGAGACCTATTATTGGCCAACCAATGAAACCTAAAGTGATTTTGGTACAAGGTATGGTCCTTAAAAAACAAATCTATCCCATAAACCCCAAAATATCTTTCAAGGTTTCATCCATCAAAATATATATTCCTTTTGGCAGAGCGCCCACAGGTAAAGATATGAATCCCTATGTTGTTGTTTGTCCTTCATTCTTGAAAAGGACCCATGATATCAGGGAAATGATGCCATGAAATGCAGGTACATTGGATTTAAGTGAGGGTAGGACATGAATTGTTCCCATTCTAAAGGAGAAGCTGGTACAAGATAATCTTCAAAATCCTAATATAAAGTAGGTGAAAAATGACAAAAGTCAAAGAAATTAAAAAAGGGAGGTAAGAGATGAGTCACTGCAAGAAAGAACAAGCCACTTCTCAGATATCTAGATTCAGAAATGGATTCTGGGGAATGGTTTTGTTATGTTCTGATGATATTAAAAGAAAAAAAAGTGGGGGAATACACTAAAAAGGAAAATGAAACAACTCATAGAACTGGGGCACACAAGTCAAAAATGATACAGGATCTCTTTCCCCTCCTCATCGCTGGGGTACTTTTTAAAAAAGGGTGGGAGGAGAGAACCCCTACAAAAAGGGAGTAGCTGATGCAAACCTTCATTGGCCCCTCAGATCCCTCCCCAACATATGAGATTCTCTGTGATAATTTTCTATCCCAGAACCAGATATGCGAAGAGCAACTCATTCTTTAATGAATGATTTGGCTACATTTCAATTAGGCTTGTTTCTTGGTCCCATTCATAGAATATACCTAATAGAATTCACAATTCTTGGTCCTCTAGTAGCCAGAGTCAAGTCATCCCAGCGTTCAAAGGGATCTCTTTTTATTAGCATCTCTTCAAAACTAAGAGGCCAACACATCAAGGCCTGCTAACTACCCAAAAAGGAGATAGTTCTTTCTGATCTGGTGCAATAAAGCACTCCTGGGCACAATGTCACTTAAGGTGGTTCTCTTAGTGAATGGCCCTAAAGCCTTCCACAATCCATTTGCTTACACAGATAAATGTCATCTTCTTAGTTTTCTGTGAGAAACTCCCTCAGGGGCCAACAAAATAGTAGCCCTTCTGTGTTCTACAGAGAGGCAAGTTCGCACAGAATCTGAGTCTGGGGAGAACCTCTGTGGCATGTTAACTTATCCAGCTGACCTGGAGGCAACTTTCCATCACATATACCAGCTAATAGCTGCACCAAGCATATTTGTCCTGGGCTTAAATTCAATTTACCAATCCCTCCAATTATTTCTACACTCCCTGATTCCCAAACATATACACACACACACACACATACACATACATATATTCATATGCATGTATGTATATGTGTGTAAATATATAAGTATATATGTATGGTTTCCTCCAGTTGAATATAAGCACCTGGTAGAAAGGGTTTTTCTCAGGTTTTGTCTTTGTATACCTGGGAACAAAGTAGGTGTCTTATAAAAATTTGCTGAATGAATGACAAAAGAATAATGAAATTAAAGAACTGACAAGTGTTATTATGTCATGTGCCTTCCTTAGAAAGTACCAATAACTCAATGCTGTTTTTTTTTTATCAAGTTCCCAGACGTTACTAAAAACAGGTGACCATAATTAAGCTTCTTTCTAAACTTATCCAAACCTGTATCACATGATTATTTCCTGTACTACAGTAATGGTCCAGATACCTAGGATCCATGCATAAATGTCTCCTGCAAAAGTGGAAAGATTTTATATCCAAAAAAAGGAACATTAGTCTAAATATGCATAAATTATGGGGTTTAATACCAGATTCCCTCCCAAAGACTAAAAAGGCTAACACCAAAACTGCAACAAAAGGATGTCAAACTTAGCTGCTCTCAGCAACACAATGATATGAAACAGTTCCATAGGACTCAATGAAAAAATGCTATCTACTTCCAGAGAAAGAGCTAATGGGAGTCTAAATGCAGATCGAAGCATACTTTTTTTTAACTTTATTTTTGTTGGAGGTGTTTTGTTTTGTTTTGTTTTTTGGTCTCTGTTTTCTTTCAAAACATGAATAATATTAAACATGTTTTTTATGACTGTATATGTATAAGCTATATCAAACTGCTTGCCTACTGAATGAGCAGGGAAAGATAAGAGGATAGAAGAAATTTGAAAACTTAAACTTTTTAAAAATAAATGTTAAATATATTTTATCATGTTTAACATATATTGGGTTACTTACCATCTGGGGGATGGGTAGGGAGAAGGGGGGGAAAAATGGAACACAAAGTTTTGCAAGGGTTAATGTTGAAAAATGATCCATGCATATGTTTTGAAAATTAATAAGTTAACTTAAAAAATTATAGTACAAAGTAAAAAAATAAAATAAATGTTTCTTTTATGTGTAATTAAAAATATTTTTAAATGTTTAATAATTTTTTAAAAAAGAATATCAAACTGCTTAATGCTGTTTGTCAGAACATCCTGCCTATCCAAGGCCATTATATTCAATTTTGTACCAATGGTAGTCTTGCATTTAAAGCCATCACTCAGGGAAGAAACCCAAGAAATTACTTATTTAGCAACTGCTTTGATTGGTATTACAAGTCACCTCCCACCCCCAATCTACTCCAGTAACCAGAGCTACTGACAACCCAAAAAAAGAACACTCCGGTCACCAAAGTCCTCAGCTCTGCCAGTGGTTTAATCAATGAAAAGAACCTTAAGAAGAGACTTTCCCACTCTCATCCCCAAGAACCTTGGGGCCTGTCTCCCTGACTTACAGCTGAAAATTCCCCCATGTTTCATGTTTCCCCATCTGCCCATTACAAAAGGAGATCTTTGTCTTGCTCTTCTACTTGCATCCCTACTACCTATGTCTAATTCAGCACTTAAAATGCAATTCCTAAATAAATTCATTCAGGGCAGCTAGGTGGTGCAGTGGATAGAGCACCAGCCCTGAAGTTAGGAGGACCTGAGTTCAAATTTGATCTCAGACACTTAACACTTCCTAGCTGTGTGACCCTGGGCAAGTCATTTAACCTCAATTGCCTCAGTAAAAAAGCAAAAGAGAAAAAAAAATAAATTCATTCATTCTACTTTCTGTCACAAGTATAGATAACCTTAATAAACACTTGCCTGTTGTTACAGTTTCCTTAAGGTCAAGTTGTACACGCTGCATTTGTGCAAACTGATGCAGGGCTGACACTGGATTTATCTCTCCACGTTTGTACTTCATAATGAATTCTTTGGGAATCTTCTTTGGAGGAAGAACAGTATTTGGATTAGGGAAGACTACTTTGGAAAGCATTGGTTCTGGAAAGTTACCTAAAAAACAAACAACAGCTTCAAGTCAGTTTTAAAATGACAAGGCAAAATAAAAGGCCTAATGCCTTCCCCTCAAGACTTCTTTTCTTCTAGTCCTAAAAGCAATGACATTAGTCACAGATCTAGATATATAAAATCTAATCACATGAGCTCTGACAGTTTAGACTATACCATCAAACCATTCAGGTATTTTAAGCACAATCTATGAAAGTATTTAATACCAAAAAAGGTAATGAAAAATTCCCAAATAACCTCACTCAATTAATAAAGTTACAGAATTTTATAGATGGAAGAGATCTGATAGTCCAGTTCAAAACTTAAACTGTGAGTTGTAACTCATCCTGAATGTGTGGGGAGAGGAGATCACCAAAAAAAATGGCTACAGTAAAAGATTTCTCAATACAACAACCAATAATTAATTCAAAATCAAACACATAACAAGTCTGAGGTGTTTCTAGCAGCACTTGCCCATGATGCATTGCATAACTTTATTGCAGCCTTGATTCTGAACACACAACATGCACACTCTACACTGCACATGCACAAACACTGCCAGAACCTTGGTTCAGATTCAAGATGGGATCACATAAAAATTTCTTGGGCAAAAAGGAATAGTGAATGGAAAAAGCTTAAGAAGTCCTATTCAGGTTTTACAGATGTAGAAATTGGAATTCAGTGATTTCACCCACAAAATGTACATAATTCTATTTCAGGGTGTACACTATAAAATATCAGACAAATATATTATTTCTAGCCCCTCTTCAAACTTTCATTTCTATCTCCTTTAATCTGATTTCATCCTGCCTTACTCCTTTATCTAATGTTTGAGGGAATCAAAAAATCTCAAGAGATTCAACATCCCATGAGATCTTGCATTCCAATGGGCAGCACTGGCTCAGAAGTCAAGAGGCCCTAGACAGGGCAATGCCATGAAAAGGAGAGGTCATTTCAGATTCCTAAGTCTCAGTTTCCTCATCCATAAAATTAAGGGATCAGTCCCTTCCAGCTCAATTTCTACAATCCTATGGCTTAAAGACAATCTAGTCCTGCCTGGAAATGGCCAAGAATCTTCTCTACAATCTCACCAAACATTCCTGGTCTAGCTTCTTCTTCAAGAACTCTGAAGGAATAGAGCCTGACAAGAGAAAGACCCTAACACTTTTGAATAACTGTAAATGACATTTTTCCCCTTATGTCATTTGTTCATTTTCAAAAACCTGTTTTTGAAGACTTCTCCACAATCCAAAGCTCCAATGATAGGTTCCTGAAGTCCAGAACTCTGCCTATCCCTGAGGGGCATGTGATTCAGGAAAGTAGTAGGACAAGGAAGAAATTGAGAATAGCAATACATTGGCCACTTTCTACTAGTTCCCTTCCTGTCTCATGAGGGTGATAAATAAACCAAGCACTCTTAGAGGCATTATATGTATTGTTTCGTAGCTTCCCTAGGCTACACAAGTATAGGGAGCTACCCTGGTAAAAAGTTCCCAGGCATCTCTAGATCAAACCAAGAAGGATCACTAGTCATGGCACATTGCTAACACACAATGAGCTTGCAATCCATTAACATTCCCAAATCTTTTTAACAATGAATTTTTGTTTATTCACAACTCTCCCATTTTGTACTAGGGTCTCAACCCCCTCACACACATCAAGTATAAATATATATTTATTTGTGTATATGTGTGTGTGTGATATATATGTATATGTAATTTCATTTTATTAAATTCAGTTCAATGTTCTATCCTGTTGAGAACTTTTGGGGTACTGAATCAATTATGTTATAGAAGTGTCAAACTAGATGAAAATGAAATTATAAAATATTTAATAAAAGAAATAAACATTCATGAAATACAGATACTGTGGTTTTCTAAATTGATCATGAGACCTCCAGAGATATTTATTCTATTTGAATTTGACATGCCTAATCCAATGCTTTTTACCCAAGCTTCATAGCTTCACACTATCTAAAAATATGGCAATTATGTTTGGCAGGTCTTCAATCTAGTCAATTAAAAAAAAAAAAAGGCACACATGCATAGCGCAAGCCAACCCTGTGACATTCTACCACTAAGTTCTTTAGTTTTGGTCAGGTCTGATTCTCTCCATCCCTAAAGAAATTTGCTATCATTTGGTCTCTTTTTCCATTTTGTCCATAAAAATAGCATGAGAATCTTTGTCAAATGAAATCTACATAGATTCCAGCTATCACATTTTGTTCATCAACCATGATAGTAACCCTATCAAAAGAGGAAGTCAAGTTACCTGGCAAACCTCTTCCTGATGAAGCAATATTGGTTTTCAGTGACAATAGCTTCTTTTTCTAATCACTAAAAGTTTAAAATGATTTATTCAAACTCATACAAATAAGCATCTAGGGCAGATGTGAACCCAGGTCCTCTGAAGCTTGAGTTTTTTCTATTGTGTAAGGCTGTTGCTGAAGACACAGAAAGATCAACTTAAGGAGATTCACACTGGTGACTATACATGCCATATCAAGATTTAACCTAATTGGGAAAAACTTTTAAAGCTACAGAAGAATTCAGGCTTTTGGAAATCCAGAAGGCCTTTGAGCAAGGAAATAATCATGTGAAAGTGGAACTTTTAAAAAGTAAGCTCAATTAGGCATCTGAGTGTGCTGAATTACATACCATGGAAAGAAAAGAGAAAAGGCTAAACATACCAAGAACTAGCTAATAGAAAATTCAGGAATGAGCAAGGATGCAACAGCATGCTAGTATTTGGTCAAAGAAGCCAATTGCAGCCTTTTATGATATGAGAAGATAAATTTCTGTTTTATTAGTTATCATTCTGGTATCCATAAGTCTAGGAGAAGAGACAAGAACCTGCACTGCCATGTTGATAGCAGAGTATGGAGGAAGAGAAAATCTTTCAAAGAAATATAACAAACATTAGCAAGTTTAAAAGAACCAGGTAGTACCGAAAATAAGTACCTGTGACTTGTGTAACCTTAGAAGCTAAATTTGACACATTGTAATTCTCTGATGATGAATATCCTGGAGGAGGATTCACAGTTGTTGAAGAAGGTTTAACTGGCAGGTTCTTTTTCAACATCTGAGCAAAGCTAGGAACCCGGGGACTCTGAAACCAATCATTGTTACCAGACATTTTCTTGGGCCTAGAAGTCATGAAAAAGTCAGGATTAACAAACAAAACAACAAAAAAGTTTGCCAACTAAAGAACAATTCAATAAACATTAATTAATCCCCTACTAAATGCCAGGCACTATACCTTGCAAAATTATTAATTTAAAAATTGAATATAGCAACATTTTAAAAGCACCTAAAAGTTTAGGGGCTTTACAAATAAATAAAAATCCCTTAAGACGTTATCATTTCCATTCCAGTGGACCCAAAAGCTAATCAGTGTCAGGATTCCCTCCACCATTACTGATTGCAACACATTCATTACTGCTTATTCTGGGTGATTATCACCCAAAACTTATTAACTAATCCTTTTTCGAGAGGAGGTAAGTTGCCCAATACCAAATCATTGTCCAGGATCACACATAGAGTCAGTACAAAATGTGGCTTTTCCCGTTTGAAACACTGTATCCACTGAATAACACTAGGACCTTTTTGCATCTGAAAACGTTTAATTACAAGGGGAGAGGGCAGGATGGAGGAGTAAAAGGCGAAGGGCGTGGGACCAGAGTACCTGGGTTCAAGTGTGACCTGACACACAAGGCGCTTCATTAATGCTTTTTCTACCTAAAACTGACAAGCAAAGATAGATTGATTCCCGGGGGGGGGGGGGGGGTCTGTTCTCTGTTCGAGAAATCTGGGCTCCACCTGTCATCTTGTATCTGGGAGCTTTTAAGCGGAAACGCAGGCGCCAGAGTGAAAAACCCAGGTCAGGCCTGTGACTATCCGGGGCTTTCACCTCTCCATGCTGTCTTACTACATACTAGGCACTTCATAAACGCTCTCCCTTCCAACCTCTTGTGATGGAGTTCCCTCAGCAGGAGGTCCAAGTTCGGAGCAGTCCGGCTTTTGCATTATAGACTTTACCCCGGAAGCCCGTTCGCTGGCAACCTTTTAGGCGGCAAATTCTGACTACCTCCTACCCCTCCCGTCTGTGGCCCCAGCCCAGCCTCCCGCCACAAAGGCATTGTAATTGTAAAAGCGCCGGCCAAGGAAAGCCTGCTGGAGGCCTCGGGTCGGGCTCTGGGGATCGGTTTCCCCGCTGTCAGACAAGGATCCGGACCCCCACAGGAGTGGGTCAGGGTGGTCCAGAGAGGGGTTACAGAAGCGGTATTCGAACCCAGGGCCCGGCTCTCCCGCGGCGTACAAGCCGTTCCCGTCCCCGCCGGCCGGCTCTGCCTTGCCTCAAAGCCGCCGCCTCCTCCGCCGCCGCCGCCTCCTCCGCCGCCGCCGCCTCCTCCGCCGCCGCCGCCTCCTCCGCCTCCTCCGCCTCCATCGCCTCAGCCGCCGCGGTCCCCGACCAGGGTGGAAGGTGGGTCGAAGTAAGCCCTGGGGCGCGAGGCCGCATCTTTCAAATAGGCGGCCGCCTCTTGAGGGGCCTGACCGTTCTCGCCCCGACTCGCCCAATCACCAACCGCTTCAAGCACGCTTCTGCCCGCCCCCGCCGCCATGGAAGCCAACCAGGCTTCAAGTGCTCTAGATCTTGCCCCGCCCCGCGCGGGCAGCACGCGGACTCACGGCACTACAGAGTGTGGCGGTGCTCTCCGCTTGCAAGACTCCGGGTAGCCTGAAGGGCTAGGAAGCAGGTCCTGCTGCCTGGTACCTAGGATTCAGACACCTCATTAACTTGAATTAAACGTCTACTGTGTGCCAGGCACAGAGAATATGAGGGGGAAAAAAGGCAAAACTCTAATCTCGAAGAATTCATGGCTTAATGGAAAAGATAATTATTCCATATTTATTAAGCACCTATTTGTGCTAGTCACTAGGAATTCAAGAAAAGCAAAAGGTAGCCCCTGCTCTCAGCGAGATTCCAGTCTCTTAAACGGGATTGAGATGCTCCTCAAAGTCCAGAATCCAAGGATGATTTCCTTGATTAATAGGACTTGGGAGTGAGCAGAGGTCAACATCTGATTTGCAACTAAGAGTAGAATTCCCTGCAGCTCTGAGAGCTGAAGACAGGGGCAGAATCACAGTCTAATGGAACCAACATAAAAACAACTAGTGTGGGGCAGCTAGGTGGCGCAATGGATAGAGCACAGCCCTGAAGTCAGGAGGAGCTGAGTTCGAATTTAGCCTCAGACACTTAATGCTAACTGGCTGTGACCCTGGGCAAGTCACTTAACCCCAATTGCCTCAGCAAAAAAACAAATAGAGTGTGTACAAACAGGTTCTATAAAGGATCAGTTGGAGACAGGAAAGGCACTAAAGGGAAAGGAATCTTGCAGAAGGTCAGATTTAACTGAGACTTTGAAGGGAGCAAGGTAAGCCCAAAGGCAGAGATGAAGAGGAAGAATCACAGGGTAAATGCCTGGAGGAGGAAGATGGAGTGTCAGGTAAGAACAGTCAGGACAGTAGAGATAATAGAAAATAGGAGTTAAGAGCCAGGATTGGTCCATGTGCATCACTAGTATCTACAGAGCCTGCCACCCCTTCCCCACATATGTTTACCTCTAATTCTAATGCTCTACATAATCAGGGATGGCTTGCCAGCATCCCCACATGCTAAAATACTAAACCTTCATAATTAATCAGTTTCTCCTTGTTATTCCTGAGGGGAAGAGCTTTTCAAAACATGGCCACATTTAGGTTTATCAATGGCCGACCATCTATATTTGTTTCGGGAACACAAGGTATCATCATTCTTTCAGTTAGAATTCCGGTTGTTCTTGAATTTTTTCCAATTCTTTATGGAAATGTTGCTTTTTAATCTCTTCTCACAGTGCAGGTATCCATATCCAAAGCATCCAGTTCTGCACTTCTCCTTTCCTTCCTTTCTTTCTCAAAGCAGCCCCAGTGTAATTGGATAACCTGGACCAACTGTCCCAAAAGAAGATGAGAAATGAAAAGACAAAGAGGGGATGAACAGGAGTGTTCCATCCAAACCAAAGACTCAGTGGTAAGTGCTGATGCAAACCAGAGGAACCTCATCTCTATAATGGGAAAAGAGAGACTGACCTCATAAGTTGGGATAGAGTTGAAAACAGAAACTTGAGTGTTTCAGGAAGGAAAGCTGCTATCCTATGCCACAAGTTCTCTAGTAGGAGACAGGAAGGGCTGTGGAATTGAAGGGGATGGAGTGGTGGGTTACAAAAGGTTTCAAAAGAACATGACTATTCTGGTAAAGAGGTGTGGTTTGGGAATGATATAGAGTTTCTGGAAGGATTATATGCCTTTCATATAAGACATCTGTTAAAGATTGTCACAAGGTGACAATCACTATGTACTGCTAAATATGTTTGCAGGCTAACAAAGTCTGCAAAAGAGCTAAAGTATAAGGTACTGAGTTATGAAAGTCTTTGGTACTGAGAGTCAAGTTCCAGAAGGCCAGCTGTCAAAAGACAATGCGTGGGGCTTTCAATGAGTGGTCATATCCTGGGAACTGAAGAGAGCTACTAGGAACAGAAAGAAGAAAGGAATAGCAAATAGTAACTACCGACACAAAGTGAGACCTGCCAAGGAAGAGCATCATGTCACAAACAAAGGAGTTCCAGAAAAGAGAGAAATTTTAGATCTCACCTTTAGTGAAACTCCACTCAGGAGAAGTACTATAAGTTGTGGAGACTATATATTCTTCTAAAATGAGGGATACTGATTGTGGGTAATGGTGACCTTGTTTTAATATTCTAGGAACTGGAAAGTGAGTCCTCTCTGTGTCCACTTGTTATAAATAAAACTGAATGAAGTGAGCTGTGAAAGCTGTCTCAAAAGATGGAGAGTGTTATAAAAATTGAGTAAAGGGCAGCTGTGCCCTAGAGCCAGGTTTTTTTCTCCAGAGATCATATAGTTTACAAGGAGTGGGATCTTTTCCTTGGGAGACTAAATTTGGGCCACCTTGACACTGAAACTCCCATATAAGGTAATTTAGTAATCCTAAAGATGTGGTTGGGTTAGAAGTTTTTCCTTTCTTGGCTAGGGAGGTGTCCCTGGCTGATCTGAATTCTTCTGGAGTTTGTATTGGTGCCCCTATATCTTTGACATGGGCCCCCTCCCCAGCATTTCTGGCATAGAGAGTGAGACAGCCACTGGGCCAGAGATTTGTAGCTGGACACCTGGTCCAAATTTCTCTGATCTTCTTCCCCCAGGGTCTTAGAGTCTATCAATTTCTTGAAGCCCTGTGGTTGGATTTTTTTTTCTGCTACTTTAAGTTTTGGAGTTGTGTGTTTGTATTGGAATTCTGATTCTGAAATTATAGGGGATAATTACTATTAACTTGTGAGGCTAAAATTGTGAGCTTGTTTATTTTGGTATAAGAATTTAGAAATGTGTGCATTGATATTGAAGTATTATTACTAGAAATTTGTATCTGTATTTGATTTGATTTTAAGTTAAAAATTTTGGTTCCCTGGGAACTTACCTAAAGAGATTGCATATTTGTATTTCCTGATTAGATGAAATATATTTAAGCTACTATGTTGCTTGCTAAATTGTATATTGGGTAATTTGTAAAACCTGTATGAACTGTGCTTTAACATTTTATCGGCTCAGCTGGATATGTGGCATAAATTTTGTGAAATTTGATCCAAGGCTATTAGAATTTAACCTTTTTTTACTGGTAGAATTTTTTTTTAATTATTAAAGCTTTTTATTTTCAAAAAATAAGCATGGATAATTTGACAACATTGACCCTTGCATAGCCTCGTGTTTCAGATTTTCTCCTCCTTCCCCCCCCCACCCTCTCCCCTAGATGGCAAGCAATCCAATATATGTTAAACATGTTAAAGTAGATGTTGAATCCAATATGTATAAGCATATTTATATAATTCTCTTGCACAGGAAAAATCAGATCAAAAAAAGAAAGTAAATGAGTAAGAAAACAAAATGCAGTGAACAACAACAAAAAGTGAGAATGTTATTTTGTGATCCACATTCAGTAACCACAGTCCTCTCTCCGGCTGTAGATGGCTCTCTTCATCACAAGATCATTGAAACTGGCATCAATCATCTCATTGTTGGAAAGAGACACGTTCATCAGAATTGATCCTCATATAATATTGATATTGTCATGTACAATGATTTCCTGGTTCTGCTCATTTCTCTTAGCATCAGTTCATGTAAGCCTCTCCAGGCCTCTCTAAAATCATCTTCCTGATCATTTCTTATAGTACAATAATATTCCATAACAGAATATTAATCTTAAGGTTTGTCTTGCTTTCTCCCTTTAACAAAAAAGTAAAAGCAAGAAAATCTGGTGTATAAGGGATGTGTGTAATTGCAGAACAAATTGTATCTGAAAGGTTTGTAACATGTCTAAAAATAAATAAGAAATATTGAGGAATTCCCCCAGAAAGAGGGAGCCTAGCTCCAGAATATTTAGGTTAGGTTTTAATGAAATGACACCAGTGAGGAAACTGAGATATAGGAATATGGGTGGAAGCTTTCTTCAGAGCTCTGCTGCTAAGAAGTATTAGTGGAATAACATGGGAACAAATTGTATCTAAGTATGGAGGTAGAGATAATTGATTTGATAAAGGAAAATATTTTACTTTTAAAGTTTTATAAGAAAGAATTGAGTAGGATTGCAAATTGAGCAGCAATTCCCTACACCTGGGCATCTGCCCTCATCTGGGAAAGTGGAAAAAATGAATCAGATTCTTAAGAAACTGATTAAATTGATGTTAGAGACTAAATTGTCTTGGACCAAATGTTTGCTTATTGCTTTGTTAAAGAATTAGAATTGTCTCCAGAAGTGACCTGGGACTTTCCTCATATGAGATTGATTTATTTTATTTGGGAGGAGAAAGGGAAAGGCCCTTTTTTGAAACAAAGTTTTTAAGGAATTATATACTGGTAGTGTCCTCATCCCTTTTTAGCTCTTAAGAAACAAGGATTGCTGACCCATACAACATGTTTGCAGTTTGCAGTCTGTAGGAGAGTGAGCACTTACTAAATCCTGAAAGAAGCAGACTGGGAAGGACCTTACCAAATGTTATAGATGACTGAGACTGCAGTCTGAAAGCTGAGAACACTAGGCTTACAGGACCAGTAGAGGAACTTCAAGAATGAATGGTCTATTAAGGACAATTTATAATCTCTAAAATTGACTTTGCAATTAGGAATGTTTTGGTGGGAAATGGGAATGTTAGTACTTAGAAGAATTTTAACAATATTTGTGTTGTACCTCTTATTTATATTTTTAAAAAAAAGTTTAAAGGGACTCCTCAATTGGAGGAAGTTGAATTAATTTTTTTAGAATGAAGAAATCATTAATGTTAATTCTAATAAGGTTCTTTTATGTAAAATTAGGATATTCTATATTCTGTGTGAGTTTTAATGGTTGTGTTGAGTCATCTTAAAGTTATACCCATTATTTAAAGGAACTGAGAATAATGATTTTTGCCTTGTTCCTTTAAACATGTTATATAGACAATATGAATTTAGAATTTTTCTATATATTAGGTATTTTAAAAGCAAAATCATTTATATAATGTTGAACTTAAAACCATCTATTTAGATATGAAAGATAAGCCGTGAATCTTCTAGGATGTATCTCTTACTGTTATCAATGTAAGGTCATAGTCAGTACCTGTTTAGGATATGTAATCCTTGAGAGCTAGATTCATCTGAAGTTTTGATTAATGAGATTTGCTATTAGAGATAAAATCCCTTGGAACTGTAGTTGATATTATTTGGAGTTTTAAATTCAGGCACGACTGACTGATGCATCATGCCTGAATTTAAAAGTAGCCTGAGTAGCTTGTGACATATTCCTTTCAGATGGTGGACTGACTGATGCATCATCAAGCCAAGTGATCCACCATCTGAAAAGAATACGTCACAAGCTACTCAGAAGAATATGATCCTGAAAGTTAGTATCTGGGCAAGAGTTGTGAGGACAACCTTGGCTTCTGTTGAGATGGGATCCTTCTGACTCAGTTTCCCAATGGTATTCTTTTGACTAAGAATCCACCTGATTACTCCTGAATCTGGCTTACAGTGGAATTGTTACTACATGATTAATTGAAAACTGAAATAATTACCTGAAGTAAAACTGAGTTAAGGATAATTTAGCCTGTATCATGTATGTGCTCTCAGGTCAAGGCCTGAAAGACCTGTGTTTGATGCTATCATGTCCCTGATTTCCTCTAGTGGCAAGTTTTTTTATAATCAAAGCAAATTGATGAGCACAATTCAAAAAAAAAAAAATGGTCATTATATCCTAAAGTAGGTAAGTGAGTATTGGAATAATCATCCATTTGTTGCTAGGTGCATATGTTTGTCTATTTATTTTAACATCTCTGTTGTTGCTGACTTTTGTGGTAGGCATCTTTGTTTATGAAAGGTTACCTACTTCAGTTACAATGGACATAACTGGTTGGGAAGGTAGGTGATCCTGCTACCTCAGCCCAAGAAGAAAACTCCAGTCAAGATGGAGTTGTCTGTGGAAGGCTATCCTCATACACTTGGTGGGGCCCTCCTATTCCCAATCTGTATTATCCAAGATGATTAGAATGAAGGACAAGGAAGGGAGGAAACGATGTGGGTGATTTTATAGTCAATATTCCCATGAAAAAAGACTATATTTCCAGGAGAAAATACTGTCTATTGTCTTGGTAAAAGATATAATCAAAGACATCAGAATATTAGCACATATTTTAATTCAAACTTGGATTTCCCCTTTTAATGCCTCTTGATGGTCTTGGTTTGGAGGATCCTGTTGGAGACAGGCTTTATGATTTCTCCTGATAGCCCTCAGTGGAGTTATGTTCCTCCATTATGATGCAACTTATTACCAATGTAGTTCAGAAAACTCTGTATAAAATCATTAAGATAGAAGGTACAGTCTTGGGATTAATTCAATTGATGGTGCTTAACATACAAGGGTGGGAAATTGGAGCCTGGGAGGATAGGTCAAACCTCGAAAATGAAGTTGATCAGGAAACCAAAGAAATGTATAAACACTGATGTGTGAAGCTTTCAACTGATGAAAGAGATGGGAGAATTGGATGAAGTGAGGTGTGAAAGCTGTTTCACAAAATGGAGAGTGTTGTAAAAATTGAGGGAAGGTTGACTATGCCCCAGGGCCAAGTTTCTTTCTCCAGACATCATGTGGGTTTACAAAGAGTGGGACCTTTTCTTTGGGATACTAAGTTAGGACCACTTTGGCATTAAAACTCTCATAAAGGTAATTTAGTAATCCTAAAGATGTGGTTGGGTTAGAAATTTTTCCTTATTTATGACTTAGAATGTGAGGTAATTTGTCCTGGCTAATCAAGGCAAAGATCCAGCCTATGGGGGGTGTTAGCACTATCTCCTATATATATATAATTCTTGTCAGTTAACTGGGCCTTGACTCTCCTTGCCTAACTGCTTGTTAGAAGGGAGACTTCCTTTCTTTCAACATTGTAATAAAATTTCTTTCTGCTTTTACCTTGAGAAAATCTCCTTAATTTATTTGAGCTGGTGGTCTTTGTCCCACACAAAACTTTTAAGTTTTTATCTTTGTGAGCTCCTAAGATACCCACTCTTGGAGAGTGGCAAATTCTGACTTTCCATTCTTCTGGGAGATAGTAATAAGATGTACCTTTTTGTTAGATGGTATCTGACACAGAGGACGTACTAGAATTTCAGGTATTCTAATTTTATGACTAACATTAGTAATAAGGCTAGGGACTAAATGTATGACTTCATTAGATTAGAGATCTCCCAGGTGAAAAAACTCTATCAATGCAGGTTTGTACCTTTTCTGCAGATTATAATCTTAGAGAGTTTTCTAGAGCACTGAGAGGGGAAAAGATCTGCCTAGAGCATCCTAGCAATCAAAAGGTATTAAAGGTAGAACTGAACCTTGACCTTCCTATCAACAGGGCTAGGTCTCACTGCTTTTGCAAATCTAGGCATGTGATCTAGAGTAAGCTCAGATTGCAAGAACAGGAAATCTCTGCTCTAAGTCCCATTTCTATCTTTGGAAACTTTGCTTCTTATTCATATCCTCTCATTTACAGGATTAAAAATTTACTTTTTCCCTAAATACCCATGCAGAATCTCAATTGTCATAGTATGAATTTGAGAGTAAATGAATTAATCTAATTCTGGCTCTTAAGAAACAGCCACACCTACATCTAACCTAAATAAAAATGGGAGCACATATATTTCAATGTATCTGTGATCTCATCAATGTGGGTAACTCATCCCACAGTGCAAATTAGAATCCACCTTTGCCTTCTCAGTCTGTGTAACTCCATCCATTTTCTCCTGTAAATCTGGGAACCAGGTTCCACGCAGCATGTTGAGGACTTTCTTCTAGTTCTCTTGGCCTTACCAACTGGAGCAAGTGGGCTCTCCATGTGGTGCAGCAACTCTTCCCCCCCCCCCATACACTCCCATCATTGTTCTTTGCTTTTTTGTTGAGGCAGTTGGGGTTAAGTGACTTGCTCTGGGTCACACAGCTAGGGAATGTTAAGTGTCTGAGATCAAATTTGAACTCGGATCATCCTGACATCAGACATCCTGTGCCACCTAGCTGCCCCTATCATTGTTCTTTGAAGAACCTACAACTTTATGTTTAGAATTAATAAACATTTTGGCCAGTTAAGTGGCACAGTGATAGAATGACATTCCTGGAGTCAGGAAAACTCATGTTCAAGTTTAGCCACTTACTAGCTGCATGAACCTGGACAAATCACTTAACCATGTTCGTATCAGTTTTTCATTTATAAAATGAGCTAGAGAAATAAAGGCAAACCATTCCAGTATCTTTGCCAAGAAGTTAGACATGAAGAGTGGGACACAACTGAAATAACTGAACAACAAAAAAACTGATATTAAGCAACTTACTATATACCAGACATCTCACAAAAATTTAGGGGAAAGGGAAGCATAAGATAGTTTCTCCCTTCAAGGAATTCATAATCTAATGAGGAGACAGGTCAGCAAGCATGATGAGCTTCTATAGTCAGAGTGGGAAATAATGTGAAGTAGGTAGAAATTTCAAGATTAATTTCAGATTGCAGAATGATGATGTTCTAGTGATGATGAAGTCCAAAAAAGCAGCCATAGTAAACAATTTGGTGAGTTTCTTGTATGTTCTACTTAAATGGTGGAAGAGCAGGCACTAGCTCCCAGCTATGCATTCCCTAACTCTCCAGCCAGAAGATAAGGGCCCTAGGAGCAGGGAATGCTGAAGAGCAGTGTGTTTCATAGTAGATTTCATCTTTCAAAGTGATGAATTTCTGGAGAGGATGGCGTTCAGATGAAGAAAAATGTCTTATGTAACTTACCGTAAAACATCACTGGAAAAACATCTTATCTAAAAATCTGAGACTTAGCTACCAGATGAAACTTGGGATTGTTAAAATCACTATACAATTTCCCAAAGGTAATCTAGCCCCCATCCTCCTCCTGTTTTCTGAGCTGAGCTTATTGTTCGTGCACAATATATATCCAAGTGATACACATGAATGGTCCACCACTATGGGCAACCCATCTAACTGCTAGACATTGTCTTGACAGAAAACAGTCGATCTATTTGTGTGTGTATGTGTAAGGTTGAATCCTTTTGAGTAAAAATACTATGCTTTATTCTGACACAGGAAGTACCAAATGCATCTATTAATAAAAGAAAGAGTTGGAACTCAAAACTTTGACTGCTCAGAACCACATCTGAGTCAGCCAAGAGGTCATGATGATGTGTTAGGCTCAGGTTTTTTTCTGGCTCACACCATGTTTGTGTAGATGAAGTTATCCCAATGAGTTGCCATATCCAATTAAGCCAATAGATGGCACTCGATGGTTGAACTATTTCACTCCCAAGTGAATGCCATTTTTTGTGAGCTTTTCCTAATGCTTTTCTGGGCCAATATTACAAGAGAATGATTTCATCCTATCATAATTCATAACCAATTTTACTCATACTCCTGTACCCAAAAGATCCCAATCTTCTTCCCAAATTCAAGTGACTGAGAGAATTACTTTTTATTCACACACTGATTAAATGGGCTCTTGAATGCAGGAAAAATGAAGTTAGCAACATACGTTTTCAGACTCTTAAGGATAGATCAACCCAATGCTCCTCTGAAATATTAACTCCTTATCCTAATTTTTCTGCACCTGATCTTGTTGAAGAATAATCCAGGGGCAGCTAGGTGGAGCAGTGGATACAGCACCAGCCTTGAAGTCAGGAGAGCCTGAGTTCAAATGTGGCCTCAGACACTTAACACTTCCTAGCTGTGTGACCCTGGGCAAGTCACTTAACCCCAATTGCCTCAGCAAAAAGCAAAAAAAAAAAAAAAAAAAAAAAGAATAATCCAAGACATTATCAACAGCAAATCTATATCCACATCCCCTCTGTTTGTTCCCTATAGCAGTGCATTTAACCTGCATTCTGAGAGGACTTGTGGAGATTGCTATTTGTAGCTTTTGTGACTTGTCAACATCTTTCTATCCACCAGATAGATAAAGTTGTTGTAGCACAATGGAAAGTGCTCCTTTTAGAATTTTAATCCTGACTCTGCTGCTTACAATATTTTATGACCTTAGACAAGGAAATCTACCTCCCTGGTCATCAATTTCTCTATCTGAAAATTGTCAGAGTTGAACTAGATAGCTTCTGAGGCAGAAGTATCAAACATAAAAGTTTAGTTTATGGGGATCTAGATCAAAGTGTATTGGAGAAATATCTGTGGAGTCATTTTCAGTCATGTCCAACTCTTCATGTTCTTGGTATATTTGATATAGTCCAGCTAGTCTTCTCATCTTTCTTTTCTTTTGCTTCCTTCTATAACACAATGGAGATTGCAATGTCAGAATCCAAATGTGGTGGTATCACTGTGATCAGTGGTGAAAAGAATCTGAATATAAAAATCTTTACAGATTTTTTTCCCCATTTTTGTTTGCAGTTCTCTTTCCAATTTCATTCTAAAATGCCCTCCTGGATCACCCTATATTTTTAGAGCTGAAGGGATCCTAATAATTTATCTAATACAAACCATTCATTTACAGATGAGAAAACGTAGACCTAAAGAGGTTCCCATTAACACATGCAACAAAAACAGTAGAACCAATATCTGAGTCTAGGTCTTCTAGACTTGGAGTTCTAGACTTGGAGTCTTCTGACTCCAAAGCCAGAACTTTTTCTGTACAAACTCTATCCTCTCTCTTCCAAATTATTAAAATGGAAGAATTGCTTTTTTCAAATCTTTATTCCCAAATTCTTCAGTTTGCCCCTAGATTGACAGTAGTTCATTAGTCCCTATCTTTCTTTCAGCTCCTGATCTTCTATATCATCATCCAGCCCAGATCTCTTTCTACTTTTTCCATTTGAAATGATTCTGCTTAATTGGTTTTCTTGTCAAAATTTCTTTGAATTGGTTTTTCCTTTCACCAAATTTACTGTTTTACTCAAGTTTAAAAATGAGTTTATATGCTAAACTGAAGTTGTGCATGGCTGTCATATCTCCCTGCCTAGTTGAATATGAGCTGGAAGAAGCTGTTTCTTTACAAATACTAACCAGTGAAAAATTCCCTGACAGAAATCAAATTAAATGAATTATGAAAAATTATATGTTTCCATCACTGCTATTTTTGGTTCCTGTCCTCTTCTAATTCTTGAAAAGCAAACCCCAAGGAATTGGCTCCATCCAGAACAAATAAGAGGAATAAATTAGATGGCCTTTAAGATTTCCAACATCTCTAAATTTGTGATTCTAGGAACAAACCATTTGAGTAGATTGTAAAGTTAGGGAAGTTGGTGACATAATGGATAGGTCTGGGAATCAGGAAGATTAATCTTTCTGAGTTCAAATCTAGCCTCAGACACTTCCTAGTTGTATGATCTTAGACAGGTCACTTTATCATATTTGCCTCTGTTTATTCATGTGTAAAATGAGCTGGAGAAGGAAACAGCAAACCACTCCAGTATCTTTGACAAGAAAACCCCAAATGAAAAAATGAAGAGTCAGATACAACTGGATAACAAAACAAGACAAACAACAACAAGGAGAGACAGAGACAGAGAAATTAAGGTCTGCTCTGTTCTATACTAAGAACTTTACATTTACAACTTTATCAATCTATGATCTCAAGCACCTTTGAAGAAACTAATCAAAAGCAGGCTAGATAAGCATGAATAATGAGATTGATAGAATTCTTTTGGTGCTAGAGAATCATTCTAGTTTTCTTTTGACCTATCCTTATATCCTTATCTAATACAAATATATGATCTATCCTCTTTCCCTCGGAGGAAAAGGGACCAATTTAATATACCTTTATCAGTCTGTCACTTGACAATGTTAATCCTTTGAATTTAGTATAAGGCTCTTTAAAAGAGTACTCAGCATTGCAAACTAGGATGGATAAAGCTATTTGTGGATGTCTTCTGGACAAAGACACTAGAATGCTTTGCCATTTCCTTCTCCACTCATTTTATAGATGAGGAAAACTGAGACAAAGAGGTTTAAGCCCAGAGTCACACACCAACTAAATGTCTGAGACCAGATTTGAACTCAGGAAGATGAGTGCCTGACTTGTGTCCTATCTACTGTACCACTTAGATGCCCTAGAATAAAGCCCATATTGGTTTAAGAAAGTTCTTTGTTAAATTTTAAATATGAGCTTTACACCTCAGAAATCAAAAGCTTGGCTTATTGTTTTATTGATTTTTAGACTAATCAAAATGTTGGAATAAATGTTTGTAATGCAGCTTAAAACTTAAAAGTGTCCTTATGTTTGTTTTTTTTTTTTACATGGGAAAATATAAATATATTTAAGATTCACTTCAATAGGATAGCTCAAAAGGAAGATTGCCAGATTTAAGGTAAAAATAGTTATTAGGTTATACAAATGAGGTGCAGAGAAAGAATAAACACAGAGACATTAAAATGGGGGAGGAGGGCTCATAGTTCTGAAAACCCACTCACATTGGGAATGAATTATATATATATACATAATATATATACATATACATATACATATACATATACATATACATATACATATACATATACATGAGTATAGCAGCCTACAAAATCTATAAAGAAATAAGGGGTAAGACAGCTAGATGGCACATTGACCCTGAAATCAGGAGAACCTGAGTTCAAATTTGACCTTAGACACTTCCTATATATATGACTCTAGGCAAGTCACTTAACCCCAATTGCCTCAGAAAAAAAAAAAAAAAGAAAAAGAAAGAAAGAAAGAAAGGAAGGAAGGAAGGAAGGAAGGAAGGAAGGAAGGAAGGAAGGAAGAAAAAGAAAAAAGAAGGGGGAGAGATAGGAAGATAGGGAAGTAAAGGGTGAGGTAAGAAGACAATTGAGGGATCCTTGGGTGGGGGGAGGTTAAGTAATAGCAAGGCAAATTAGGGAGCAGAATTTAATTAAAAAGTCATCAGGGATAGGAAAGATGTGTGTGTGTTTGTGTGTATGTATGTATGTATACATAAATAAATCTCTTCTTAACAGTAGATTGCTTTGGAGTGGGCCTTGTGGGGGGGAGGGTGGAGCCAAGATGTTGGAGAGCAGATATGACTCTCTGTGACCTCCTCTGACCTCTCAAATCAACAGCAGATTAAGCCTCTAAACTGGTTTTGAAGTCAAAGAATCCACAAATATTTGGAGTACAACACTTTTCTAAAAGAAGTTACCTTGGAAGAACTTCAGAACAGGTCTGGGCAAGGGGACAATCTTCCTCGCCCAGACCAGAGTACACACAGAGCGGGAAGATTGGGGCTGGAAGCCAGGGCTGGAAGTCAGAACATTGTAGCTCCCACGCACCAGAGAAGCTTTAGTGAGTCTTTTAGGCCACTCTGTCCTGGTTGCAAGCAGGTAGTTTGGCAAATTTGCCTTTTGTAAAAGACAAATTGTAAACCACCAAGTCCCAAAAGAATGCTGGACCTAACCGCCATTACCCAGCACTGGAAATCAATCATCAGAACTGCCCCAGGGAAAATTAAAGAAGCTGTCACTCCTTTGCATTGAACAGACCTCAAGCTTTAAAAAGATGAATTTAAACAAAAAAAAAAAAAAAAAGAAGAACTCTCACCATATACAGCATTTATGGAGAGAGAGAACAAACCTCAAATCCTAAGGTTCCTAAAGGCAAAGCAATTCCAGAAGAAGCCCCAAAGAGAAAGACATGAGCTGTTCCCCATTTCACAAGGCTTTCTTCAGAGATTTCATGAAAGATTTTAAGAGAGTTTTAAGAAAAATGGGGAAATGAAATGAAATCATTGCAAGAAAGAATGAAAAAAGAATGCAATGAACCAAAAAATTTAATTAGACAATTGCAAAAGGAGCTAAAAAAGAAGAAAATAATACACTAAAAATTAGAATTGAACAAATGGAAGTGAATGACTCAATAAGACTTCAAGAATCAGACAAACAAAAACAAAAAAATGAAAAAATAGAAGAAAATATGAAGTATCTCTTAGGAAAAACAACTGACCTGGAAAATAGATCCAAGAGAGACAATCTAAGGTTATTGGGCTTCCTGAAAGCCATGATGAAAAAAAGAACCTAGACATTATCTTACAGGAAATCATAAAAGAAAACTGCCCTGATATTTTAGAAACAGAAGGTAAAATAGATATTGCAAGAATCCACTGATCACCTCCTGAAAGAGACCCCAAAATTAAATCTCCAAGAAATATTGTGGCTAAATATCAGAACCACCATACCAAGGAAAAAATATTGCAATCAGCCAGAAAGAAACAATTTAAATACCAAGGAGCCACAATTAGGATTACCCAGGACCTAGCAGCTTCCACCTTAAAGGATCGAAGGGCCTGGAATCTGATATTCCAAAAATCAAAGGAACTGAAATTACAGCCAAGAATAAGCTATCCAGCTAAAGTGAGCATTATCTTTCAGGGAAGAAGATGGACATTGAATGATATAGGTGAATTTCACCTATTACTAATAAAAATAGCAGAACAGAACAAAAAAATTTGATCTCCAAACACAGAACTCAAGAGAAGCATAAAAAGGTAAAAAGGAAAAAACCCTTTTGAGAACTATATTTCTGTTATGGGTATACTTAGAAAACATGGGTATAATATAATTTTATTATGATAATATGGAAAAGAAACTAAAAGTGGAAAGGAGATCATACTGAGATAAGGAAAAAGGAGGTAAAATAAGGGAAATTATATCTCATAAATAGGCAAAAAAAAACCCTATTATAATTGAGGGAAAGAAGGGATGAGGATGAGCATTGTGTGAATCTTACTCTCATCAGACTTGGCTCTAAGAGAGAATATCAGATAAATTTGGTATCACAAAGAAACTAGTCTCACCTTATACAGAAATAGGAGGGAAAGGGGGAAAAGAAAGGGAAATACTAATAGAAGGGAAAGGTATAAAAAAGGGGAGGGACTATAAAGGGGGAGGACTGTTTGAGGGAAGTGGTCATCAAAAGCAAAATCCTGGGGAGGAGACGAGGGGACTAGGAAAGAGAAAAGCATAATCTAGGGTAAATAAGATAGCAGGAAATACAGAATCAGTTATTTTAACTGTGAATGTGAATGGGATGAACTCCACAGACAGGATTAAAATCCAGAATCCTATAATATCTTGTTTACAAAAAACACATTTGAAGTATATTGATACAGAGTGAAGGTAAAGGGTTGGAGCAGAATATATTATGCTTCAGATAAAGAAAAAAAAAGCAGGAATAGCCTGTTAGGGATGATAAATATATTGATAACAGAGATTGAACATTGTTAGCAGTCAGCACATTGTGCAGAAGTGCAAAACAGGAAAGAATGTGACCTTTTGGGACTTATTGTGTTAATGTGGCAACGCTGCTAGCCAGGAGGAAAGTGGTTATTGAGGTCTCTTGAATGTATATTCTGTGAAGACTGGCTACAGGTCGGGGCAAGTACTGTTGACACGCCAGATTGAGCATTGAGTGTGCACATTTACCAAGAAGGTCTCTGCTGCAATCCTAAACCTGTCGCTAGGGCATGTAACAAGGGGACACAATGAGGACTATAAAGGGAGCAGACAGAGGGGATAAGGGAAGCAAGATGTATTCCTGAATAAAGTGCCTTGAAGCTTCATTGTGGTATCTGACTACTCTGTCTAATCCAGAGGCATCCGAAGTGTTGCAGGGGAGACAAGCATTGTTAGGTAAGTACCCAAGCCCACTCCCCACTACAGCTGGACTGAATAGTGAGGGAGACCTGAACAGTAGCCATTTTGATCTCAGATCAAGTAAAAGCAAAGATAGATCTAATTAAAAGAGATAAGGAAGGAAACTATATCTTACTAAAGGGTACCATAGATAATGAAGCAATATCAAAACTAAACATATGTGCACCAAGTGGTATAGCACGGAAATTCCTAGAGAAGTTAAGAGAGATGCAAGAAGAAATGACAGCAAGATTATGCTAGTGAGGGATCTCAGCCTTGCTCTCTCAGAATTAGATAAATCGAATCACAAAATAAATAAGAAAGGAATTAAGAAGGTAAACAAAATTTTAGAGAAGTTAGGTATGATAGATCTTTGTAGAAAATTAAATGGACACAGAAAGGAGTTTACTTTTTTCTCAGTGGTTCATGAAACTTATAAAAAAATTGATTATGTGTTAGGACACAAAAACCTCAAAATCAAATGCAGAAAGGCAGAAGTAGTAAATGCATTTTTTCAGATTATAATGCAATAAAAATCACATGTAATATAAGGCCAGGAGAAAATAGACCAAAAATTAATTGGAAACTAAATAATCTCATCCTAAAGAATGAATGGGTAAAACAGCAAATCATAGACTCAATTAATAATTTCATCCAAGAGAATGATAACAATGAGACAATATACCAAAATTTGTGGGATGCAGCCAAAGTGGTCATTAGGGAAAATTTTATATCTCTAGATGCTTACTTTCATAAAATAGAGAAAGAAAAAATTAATTGAGCTTACAACTAAAAAAGCTAGAAAAAGAACAAATTTAAAACCCCCAATCAAATACCAACTTGAAATTCTAAAAATAAAAGGAGAGATTAATAAAATTAATAAAAAACTATTGAATTAATAAATAAAAGTAAAAGGTGGTTTTATAAAAAAAAATAGATAAACCTTTAGTTAATTTGATTAGAAAAAGAAAAGAGGAAAATCAAATTGCTAGACTCAAAAATGAAAAGGGAGTACTTTCCATCAATGAAGAGGAAATTAGAGCAATAATTAGGAGTTATTTTGCCCTTTACACTTATAAATTGAGATGGAGTGAATACCTACAAAAATATAGATTGCCCAGACTAACAGAAGAGGAAATAAATTACTTAAATAGTTCCATTTTAGAAAAATAAATAGAACAAGCTATTAATCAGCTCCCTATGAAAAAATCTCCAGGACCAGATGGATTCACATGTGAATTCTACCAAACATTTGAAGAACAATTAACTCCAATTCAATATAAACTATTTGAAAAAAATAGGGAACAAAGGATTCCTACCAAATTCCTTTTATGACACAGACATGGTACTGCTACCTAAACCAGATAGGAAGAAAAAAGAGAAAGAAAATGATAGACCAATTTCCCTAATGAATATTGATGCAAAAATCTTAAATAAAATATTAGCAAAGAGATTACAGCAAATCATCCCCAGGATAATATACCATGACCAAGTAAGATTTATACCAGGAATGCAAAGATGGTTCAATATTAGGAAAACTATTAACATAATTGACTATATCAGTAACCAAATTAACAAAAAACATATGATTATCTCAATAGCCTCAGAAAGCACATTTGATAAAATCTAATATCCATTCCTATTTAAAACACTAGAGAGTAGGAATAAATGGACTTTTCCTTAAAATAGTCAGTAGCATCTATTTAAAACCATCAGTTAACATCATATGTAATGGGGATAAACTAGAACCATTCCCAATAAGATCAGAAGTGAAACAAGGTTGTCTACTATCACCATTACTATTCAATATTGTATTAGAGATGCTAGCTTTGGCAATAAGAGAAGAAAAAGAGATTAAAGGAATTAGAGTAGGTAATGAGGAAACCAAATTACCACTCTGCAGATGATATGATGGTATACCTTAGAGAACCCTAGAGAATCAACTAAAAAACTATTAGAAATAATCCACAACTTAGCAAAGTTGCAGGATACAAAATAAATCCACATAAATTATCAGCATTTTTATATATCACTAATAAAATTCAACAGCAAGAGATACATCTCTTCAACATTGAAAATAACTGTCAATAGTATAAAATATTTGGGAATCTATCTGCCAAGGGAAAGTCAGGAACTATATAAGCAAAACTACAAAACACTTTGCACACAAATAAAGTCAGATCTAAACAATTAGAAAAATATCAAGTGCTCTTGGATAGGTCAAGCGAATATAATAAAAATGGCAATACTACCTAAATTAATCTACTTATTTAGTGCCATACCAATTAAACTCCCAAGAAACTATTTTACTGACCTAGAAAAAATAACAACAAAATTCATCTGCACAAACAAAAGGTCAAAAATTTCAAGGGAATTAATGAAAAAAAAAAAAAAAAAAAAGCAAATGAAGGTGGCCTAGCTGTACCAGATCTAAAACTATATTATAAAGCAGCAGTCATCAAAACCATTTTGTACTGGCTAAGAAATAGAATAGTTGATTAGTGGAATAGGTTAGGTTCCCAGGACAAAATAGTCAATGACTATAGTAGTTTGGTGTTTGACAAACCCAAAGACCACAGTTTTTGGGATAAGAACTCACTATTTGACAAAAACTGCTGGGAAAATTAGAAACTAGTATGGCAGAAACTAAGTATTGGCCGACACTTAACACCATATATCAAGATAAGGTTGAAATGGGTTCATGATCTTGACATAAAGAATGATATTATAAACAAATTAGAAGAACATAGGATAGTTTACTTCTCAGATCTGTGGAGGAGGAAGGAATTTATGACCAAAAAAGAACTAGAGATCATTACTGATCACAAAATATATAATTTTGATTATATTAAGTTAAAAAGATTTTGTACAAACAAAATTAATGCAGACAAGATTAGAAGGGAAGGGAAGCAATAAACTGGGAAAAGTTTTACATTCAAAGGTTCTGATAAAGGCTTCATTTCTAAAGTATATCGAGAATTGAATAAAATTAATAAGAATTCAAGCCATTCTCCAGTTATTAAGTGATCAAAAGATATGAACAGAATTTTCAGATGAAGAAATTGAAGCTATTTGTAGTTGTATGAAAAGGTGCTCCAAATCACTGTTGATCAGAGAAATGCAAATTAAGACAACTCTGAGGTACCACTACACACCTGTCAGATTGGCTAAGATGACAGGAAAAGATAATGATGAATGTTGGAGGGGATGTGGGAAGACTGGGATACTGATACATTGTTGGTGGAACTGTGAACGGATCCAACCATTCTGGAGAGCAATTTGGAGCTATGCTCAAAAAGTTATCAAACTGTGCATACCCTTTGACCCAGCAGTGTTTCTACTGGGCCTATATCCCAAAGAGATCTTAGAGGAGGGAAAGGGACCCACCTGTGCAAGAATGTTTGTGGCAGCCCTTTTTGTAGTGGCTAGAAACTGGAAACTGAAGGGATGCCCATCAATTGGAGAGTGGCTGAATAAATTATGGTATATGAATGTTATGGAATATTATTGCTCTGTAATAAATGACCAGCAGGACAATTTCAGAGAGGCCTGGAGGGACTTGCATGAACTGATGCTGATTGAAACGAGCAGAACCAGGAGATCATCATACACAGCAACAACAGTATTACATGATGATCAATTCTGATGGACATGGCTCTCTGCAACAAAGAATTGTCTCAAATCAGTTCCAATTGTTCACTGAAGAAAACCATATACACCCAGAGAGAGGGAAATGAAATATGGACCACAACATAACATTTCCATGATCTCTATTGACATTTACTTGCATTGTGTTGCCTTTCTCTGATTCTTTTTTTTTCTTGTAGATAGGATTTTTCTTGCATAACTTGTCAAGCATTTCAACATTATTAACATGTAGTGGACTTCCTGCCATCTAGGGGAGGGGAGGGGACTGGGGGTAAAATTTGTAATGGAAAGCTTTGTAAAGATCAATGTTGGGGAACTACCCATACATATGTTATACAAATAAAAAGCTTTAATAAATTTTTAAAAAAAGTTATCAAACTGTGCATACCTTTTGACCCAGCAGTGCTTCTATTGGGCCTATATCCCAAAGAGATCTTAAAGGAGGGAAAGGGACCCACATGTGCAAAAATGTTTGTGGCAGCCCTTTTTGTAGTGGCTAGAAAATGGAAACTGAATGGATGCCCATCAATTGGAGAATGGCTGAATAAATTATGGTATATGAATGTTATGGAATATTATTGTTCTGTAAGAAATGACCAGCAGGACAATTTCAGAGAGGCCTGGAGAGACTTGCATGAACTGATGCTGAGTGAAATGAGCAGAAGCAGGAGATCATTATACACAGCAACAAGACTATACGATGATCAATTCTGATGGACATGGTTCTCTTCAACAATGAAATGATTCAAATCAGTTCCAACTGTTCAGTGATGAAGAAAGTCATATACATCCAGAGAGAGGCCTGTGGAATCTGAGGTGGACCACAACATAGTATTTTCACACTTTCTGTTGATGTTTGCTTGTATATTGTTTTCCTTCTCAGGTTTTTTTTTTCCTTTCTAGATCTGATTTTTCTAGTGCAGCCAGATAACTATATAAATATGTATGCATATATTGGATTTATCATATATTTAACATATTTAACATGTATTGGACTACCTGCCATCTAGGGGAGGGGGTAGAGGGAAAAATTTGGAACAGAAAGTTTTGCAAGGGTCAATGTTGAAAAATTACCCATGCATATGTATTGCAAATAAAAAGCTTCAATTAAAAAAAAAAAAGATTGCTTTGGGGTGGTGGGGGAGGTGAAAGGGGGGGAAATTCATAAAGTCAATAAGGTGTGCAGCAGAGAATCAAAGAATGATTTACAAGGAAGTAAAGAAAAAATGGATATTTATAAATATAATTCTTCTACTAATATATATACTTTCTTGATCTGGCAATTTTTATTATATATTTTGAATCCTCCCTGATGTTCTGGGCACACGACAATGATCTCTTTTGTTTCACTTTAATTTTTTTCTGGATTTCTTTTTCTTACTCTCTTTTTTCAAATAAAATAATTTTTTGTAAAAGAAAAAAAAACCTTATAAGTGTGTTCTGGGTACATTTTTTCCTATAGAGTCAGTTGTAAAACATAGATCAGCACACCTCTGAACACTTCCCATCCTCCTGAAATAATCCAATCATGGGGCTTGTCTCCAACACAATCCAACATCTTATTTCCCTATTACCTCCCAACACTATTGCACTTTGAAAATGTTTCCAACATTAGGTAACTTTGTTACCAAACATGGTTGAAGAGTTTCAGTGGTAAAAAATCTCTACACAGTTAAAAAATTAACCTGTTTAAAAATCTTCTAAAGGAAGAATTTTTGTTAGCTTGAAACTTACTTGCTGTCTGAAAACATGTTGCATATTATATTGCTGAACCACTGGAATCATGGTATCCTGGTTGGTCATCACATTCATTAAAGTTTTAAAATCCTTCATAGTTGTATTTCTTTAGCATGGTGTTATAATGTAAATTGTTTTCTGGGTGCTACTCCATTCCCTTTGCATCCATTTCTACCAATTGATGGATATTTCTTAGTTTTTAGTTTCTGCCTTCATAAAAAAAGAATAAGAAAAGACCAATGTATCTTGTTGTATGTATGAGTCTTTTCTCTCTTTCTTTGATATCTTTGGGAAATAGTCCTAGAAATGGTATTAAAAATTCACAGGATGTTTAAACTTACTGTCCTTTTTTGGGGTGAGAGGAGAAAATCAGGATTGAGTGACTTGTACAGAGTCACATAACTGGTAAAGTATCTGAAGCTGTTTTGAAACTCAGATCCTCCTAACTCCAATGAGCCAGGGCCTTTTGCCATCTAGTTGACCTTAATTTAATAACTTTTGAAGGATAATTTAAATTTAGTTTTTGGAATGTCTGGGGCAATTCATAGATACGCCAACAGTGTATTATTGTGCTTTCCCTTCTAAAGGTCTTATAACAATTGTCATTTTTACCAAATTTATGGTTGTAAGATGAACCTCAGATTTATATTAATATGTATTTTTTATTTGTGATTTGGAGCATCTCCCCACATCTTCCCCCCCACACACACACACACACCTCCCCTTAGGTCTATTGATAGCTTGGATTTCTTCCTTTGTTTACATGCTTTGATCATATTAGGGGAATGGCTGTTTTTTTTTTTTTTTAACCTTGCCTAATCTCTTTTAATTACAATGCTTTCCTTCTTTCAATTATTAATTTAATTTTTGTTGTCAATTCCTTAATAAATTATCATTGAATACTTTTTAGTATGTAATATTAGCTAATTTAATTTAACAATTATTAAACAAACCCTTAAATTATTTAATTCCATAGTTATTGATTTATCACTCTAAGTAATAATAGTGATTAGATTATTAACTATACATTTTTTATTTCACCAGAATTTAATTGAATTATTTCCTATTTTTCCTGTATATGCTTGTTTGCATGTTGTCTCCCCCAGTAAGCTCCATGACTATCTTTTTCTTCTCTATGTAGCCCCAGTGCTTTACATAGTACATGACATTTAAAAATATTTGAATCTATTCCTCGTTCACCTTAGATATCAGAATTTAGAGAAACTTGCTGCAAAGATTGCTCACTCCCAGGTAATCAGTTTAATTAGGGGCTAATATCACTTATCATAGTATCACCCTAGAACAGAGAAATTATTTTTATTCCAGACCTTTCCTAGCTATACCAGACCACTTCCAGATATTCCAGAACACTCTCAGATAAAGTCCTGAGTGAAATGGGAAACTGAGGATTTCTCAGAATAATAACCTTGGGTAATTCAAGCTCTGTTTAATTATTGGGCTCTGGGAGAAGAGCAAGACTTACTCTTTCCAGCAGAAATGTTTGAGATAACCCTTTTGATCCTTTGCTCAACTGTTTCTCATAGAGATAAACTTGACCAATTGCTTAATGGCCTGGAAATGTCTCCAACCTGGCCATCCCTATCTGATTGATTGAAGAATGCCTGAAACAGATCAGACCATCTTGAGTACTGGTTTAGTAGTTTAGACATATTTAACCCTTCTTGCTTAATTGATTACTTATCTTTGAAGTAAAACAGACTCCTTTTCTTAATAACATACCCAGCAAAGGTATTTGAAACATTTATTACTTAACCAAGACCCTGGTACCACAAAGTTCCGCCTGCATACCAAGGACAAATAAGAAATGTGGATTGAGTTGACCAATGATTTTAAAGATTAACAGGATGTGGGTGGGCTAAGGGGGTTTCTCTAATCCTCGGCTATATAACTATGCTTCTTACTTTTGTAAAATTGGCTTTCCCTGATCCAGACTTCCTGGTGAAGGGACTGCCCCACAAGAAGTGAAATAAAGAAACTTTCTGTTTGTACCTGGAGAAGCCTCTGAGCAGTCAATTCTGAGTTAGGGTCTTTTTGTCCCACACAGTCTCCACTAAAGCTTGAGTAGAATACAAGTTCCTACTCTGGATTAAATTTCTTGCAAGGTTGGGTGGGATCTGACTAAAATGAGGAAAGTCCAATGCAATCTTATTATCAGTAATGTTCTTCAAGATAAACAAAACTCATTTAAATGATGAACTTAGAAAAGGGGGAGAACCTCTGAATCTTCCCAAAATATTCATTATTAATAATCATTTTTCATATGTATATTCTATGTGTAGTATTGGTGGGGTTGTTACCACTCTTTCTACTTTCCAGTAGTTCATCTTCCTTAGTTCTCACCCTGGATTCTAAAGAACTAAGGGAATATTTTTTGAAATTTTCACATTGCTAAAAATTGTAACATCTCTCTTGTTTAAATCAATTAGCTCTGAACCCCTACCCCAGTTTATTAAATAGAATATTTATATTTATATCAAATTCACTAATTCCCTAGGCATAAATGTCATAGAAACTGATATTATCTATTAACAGTACAAAGGACAGTAAAACAAAGTAATCATTTACACTATTTGAAAAGTGAGATAGAGCACAGTCCAAACATTTCTAACTATCATTGTGTAAGAAACAAAATATATTACCAAGAACACCACTGACTCACTGATGAATACAGGAAAAAAATTTTATTTTATATTCTTGAAAGAAGGGGTTCACCCCAGTTCTGCAGAATGGGAACACATCTACAGAAGCCATATCAAGCCTTTTTATGGGGTTTAATTAGTCCTATTTCTTCCTTCTGAATCTTGACCAATCAGGATCCTTTCCAGGTTACCATTCTTCCTTATAAGGTATGTAATATATACCTAATTTTAAGCAAAATGTGACCAGAGCAGTTCTTCTTTGAGCTGATGCTATTGGTCACTTCTCCAGTCTTCTAATCCTTCCTTGTCCTAGAGGGAAGGAAACTCCCTTTTTCTTATCACATGGCCAGTCCCTTCCCCCCCAGGAATTTACATTCTTCATTCTTATGGAGAAAGATTACTAATGGAGATGAAGGGCAAAATTGGAGGGGAGGTCCTCCCTTTCAATTCTAGGTCAAATTTTTGTTCAGATCTGGTCTTTTCATTAGAAATAGGTGAAATTCTCCTGTCTCATTGAATGACCATCTTCTTCCCTGGAAGATAATGCTCATTCTAGCTGGATAACTTATTCTTGGCTGTAATCCAAGTTCTTTTGCCTTTCAGAATATCTGATTCCAACCCCTTCGATCCTTTAATGTGGAGGCTGACAGATCTTGTGTAATTCTAATTACAGTTCCTCAGTATTTGAACTGTTTCTTTCTAGCTGCTTGCAATATCATTTCCTTGGTGTGATAGTCCTGAAATTTGGCCGCAATATTCCTTGGGGTTTTAATTTTGGGGTCTCTTTCAGGAGGTGATTGGTGAATTCTTTCAATGCCAATTTTGCCTTCTGATTCTAAAACATCAGGGCAATTTTCTTTCATGATTTCCTGGAAGATAGCATAAAGGTTCTTTTTTTCATTGTGGCTTTCAGGGAGTCCAATAATCCTTATATTGTCTCTCCTGGATCTGTTTTCCAAGTCAGTTGTTTTTCCTAGGAGATATTTCATATTTTCTTCTATTTTTTCATTTTTTTGTTTTTGCTTGACTGATTCTTGAAATCTTATTGAGTCATTTACTTCTATTTGTTCAATTTTAATTTTTAAAGTATTATTTCCTTCAGTTATCTTTTTTAGCTTCTTTTGTAACTGGCCAATTGAATTTTTTGGTTCAATGCATTCTTTTTCTATTTTGCCAATTTTATTTTTCAGTGAATTGTTGTCTTTTTCCAATTCACCATTTTTATTTTCCAGTGAATTGATGATTTTTTCCATTTCACCAGTCTTTTTTTCCCAGTTTTTCACATCTCTGTTGCGGGGCGTTATTTTCTTCTTGCACTGATTTCAATTCATTTCTCCATTTTTCTTCTAGTTCTCTTTTGAGATTCTTTATGCAATCTTCCAGGTAAGCCTTTTGAAAGGGGAACCAGTTCATGTCTGCCTTTGTGGCTTCCTCTGGGATTGCTTTCAGAACCTCAGGATCTGGGGTCTGCCCTTCTTTCTCTCCATAAAAGCTGTCTATGGTGAGAGCTCTCTTCTGCTTCTTGCTCATGTTTTTGAGCTGAGGTCTGAATCACGAGCAGGACCACTAGCTGTTTCAATTTGCCCTGGGGCAGTTCACTGAGTTGACTTCCGGTGAGGGGCTGGTCGGGCTAGATCTGCACTAGGACCACGCTTTCAGCTGCTCTCAATCCACCCTTTACCAAAGGCAGATCTGCCAAAGCACCTGCCCGCAAGCAAAGCAAAGTGGCCCAATCATCTTCCAGGGACTTCCTGGGTGCCTAAAATCCGCTACTCTGTCCCAGCCCTGTCTTCTGCCCCAGGCATGCTGGCACGGCAAGCGGCCAATCCCTTGCCCGTCTGAAACTGACCTTCTCCAGAGTTCTTTCAAAGTAAATTTTTGATAGAAGTTTGTTGTACTCCAAGTGTTTGATGGGACCCTCACTCTAGAACCAGTTCGGAGGCTTAATTTGTCTGGGTCTGAGGAAAGGTATGAGGAGCTCACAGAGAATGATGTCTGCAGTTCACCATCTTGGCTCTGCCCCTCTCCGTTTCAATTCTAAACCTCTACTCTGGATTATTCTTTGATGTCTTTGTGAGTTTCAGTTTTCTAATTTAAATTTTATTCCTCCAAATGCCCATCTATTTCTCACAACTACAACTTCTGAGTTCTCAATTTGGACAACACAATTTTAACTTTCAGTTCCCTCAGTATATCAATTATGTCTCTTGAGTAATTCTCTCCATGTTTCTGCACAAGATAAGGTTAAATTCAATTCTTTCTGGGAATGAATCTCCTAGTTCTTGTTCTTTGACCTCTCTTTAGCCACCACAGTGTACAATCTTTCCAAGAACAGTTAAACTCTGATTCTCTGCACAGAATGGAATGACAGTACCTGTCCAAAACTTCATTGCCTCTTAAAATACAAGAATGTATTTAAGAGCTCTCTTGTACTAATACCCATTGTTACCTTATACAATCTGAAGTTTAAGTTATAGACATCAACTCTCAAAAATATGAGCAGAGCCATCAGGTGATTTACTGATAATGAGAAATGGATGGACATTTTCCCCCCCATAGTAATGAAAATTAAATAGAAGAAATGGAACTTAAATTAGAAAACTGAAACCCAGAAGGACATTAATGAATAATCAAGGGTAGGATTTATCTTCCCCCCCCAAAAAAAAGTAAGCTCCTTGGGGGCAGGGACTGACTTTTGTAAGGAAGGGTGGTGGCTTGAGATTTGAAAAGAATCTTTTGTTCTCTGCTCTTAGTCTTCCTCAGTTATCCTTCCCCTTTCTAGATTGGAAGCTCCCTTTGGAGCAGGAATTGGTTATGTGTGGAGATTCATGTCAAGTAACTTTTGTAACATTTACTTAATGGGGAATGTAGAGAAAGACTTGTGCTTCTGTTGTGCCAGGATATAGTGTTGTGCCACAGTTCCATGTCTCAGTTCCCCTCAATTTCTCTGTTTTAGTTTCCCTTAATTGTTCTGCTTCAGTAGCAACCCTCCTACTTCCTGACCATCAGGAATAATTGGGCTAGCATTCCAAAGGAGTCATAAAACCTCCAGATGGTCCATCTCAACATACCCCTTATCTTTTGGCTTCAGACTTACTATCTCCCAGTTCCTTTCCCAGGCTTGTTGCACTTCCTTTACTCCCTACCTGTCAGAATTGAATTGATAGTCCTTCCGGGAACTCCAATCCCCCTGGTTTCCCACCCCTCATTCAGCCTCATAAATTCTTTGTTTCCCTGAGAGCCGGAGCCTATAAGAATCCTGTGACCAAACTTACTATTTGCTGGATATTGCTATCCAGTCAGCTGGCAATGACTGCCAGTCTAACTCTCTGGGCTGGACCTACTTGAAATCCAGTCGGCTGGCATGTCTGCCAGTCTAAACTCTAAATGGATTGTGTGCTTTGAGACAAAAGTCCCAGCAGTCCCGATCTGTAGCTATGGATTTTATACTCTCAATTAACATCAATAAAGTATTATCTGTTCTCTAATGTGTGATACTGCCTCAGTTTCTCCCTGAGCATTACAATAGAGATGAGTTGAGAAATATTATTTTTTAATTGGAGAATTTATTAAGTCAACTGGTCACAAGGGATTAGCATCCAAATCAAGTGGTCCTGAATAAAAGGACATAGGGCTTTTTATAGGGTTGACATAATCCTGCAAACAGGTTAGCTTGCTTCCTTATCTGACATATTTGCAATTATTTGTTAAGGTAACACATCAAAGATGAGGACAGGAAGACAGAAGTCTTCTATGAGATTTGTGTTGCAATTATTGTGGAGGAGGGTCTTTTAGGTGTGCGAAAAGGGTTTGGGATTGCTAGGCCACTTTTAAATTCTCAAATCCAGTTTTCATGGGGGGTTGGGCTATGGTTCTAACTCTTCGGGATAGGACATAAAATGCTGCTTTTAGAATTTCAAAGGCGTGTCTATTCACCTAGGCACCCATTCTTTCAAGAATGTAAAATAAATCTTTCCTGCATTCATCCCTAGGTCAGTGGAGTTCTGTAGTTTCTTATACTGATATACACAATAAGCATAGTCCCTCGGTTTTTTCCAGTAAAAGGTTCCAACTTTCTCCTTGTTAATTGTGAGTTCATTAGGACATTCATTTGCTGACTTGTTAAAGGATTACAATAAAGCTTTGCCACTTGACCAGGAGATGGTTTGAGCCTATGAATTCATTCCAGATGTCTCCCTAGCTTAATGAATTGTTGAAACTTATATATATATATACACAAATATATATATATATGCGTGTATATATCCAGCCCTCATTTTTCTCCTAAGTTCCAGTCTTGCATCTCCAACTGCCTCAGAAAACTCAAAAGTCTTCAACTAAAAATGTCTAAAACAAAACAAATTATTTTTCCTTCTAAACTCATCTTACTTCCTAACTTTCTTATTTGTCAAGGATACCACCATTTTTCTAGTCACCGTGGTTTACAACTTTAAAGTTATTTTTCACTTTTCACTTTAACTAACCAAATATCCCCACCCCAGCTCCTTCATTCTCTATCAACTCATCCCTATCAACTCACTTGTCAAGTTTTGGCAACTCTATCCGTGAAACTTTTCTCAGATCTTCCCCTTTCTTTCAACTCATATGGCCACCATGCTAATTGTGCCCCTCATCACCTTTCATAGGAATTATTGTACTGTCCCACCAATTGTTCATTTCATATTGATGCAATAAGAACTGTGTCTCCCTGATCTTTGGGGGTGGGGGGTGTACCTGGATTGGAAAATCCCTAAATCTCAACCCCTCTGGACTTTTGGGAGCATCTCTACTTTATTCCCAGGGGAAACTCCCACAATAATCTCCACCTACAAGTCATTTGGAGATCTTGGCCTGAGGCATAATTATCAACCATTATTGATTAGTTCCTCAA
>JAJPUD010004154.1:0-12935 GCA_023553655.1 Myrmecobius fasciatus | reverse complement strand
TTTTTAATTTGTTCTTTCTCTAGCTTTTTTAGTTGCAAGCCCAATTCATTGATTTTCTCTTTTTCTATTTTATGCAAATAAGCATCTAGAGATATAAAATTTCCCCTTATTACCGCTTTGGCTGTATCCCACAAATTTTGGTATGTGGTCTCATTATTGTCATTCTCTTGAATGAAATTAGTAATTGTGTCTGTAATTTGCTGTTTCACCCATTCATTCTTTAGGATAAAATTATTTAGTTTCCAATTGGTTTTTGGTCTATTTTCTCCTGGCCTTATATTGCATGTGATTTTTATTCCGTCATGATCTGAAAAAAATGCATTTATTATTTCTGTCTTCCTGCATTGGATTTTGAGGTTTTTGTGTCCTAGCACATGGTCAATTTTTGTATAAGTTCCATGGACTGCTGAGAAAAAAGTAAACTCCTTTCTGTCTCCATTTAATTTCCTCCAAAGATCTATCATACCTAACTTTTCTAACATTTTGTTTACCTCCTTAACTTCTTTCTTATTTATTTTGTGGTTTGATTTATCAAGTTCTGAGAGAGGGAGGTTGAGATCCCCCACTATTATAGTTTTGCTGTCTATTTCTTCTTGCATCTCTCTGAACCTTTCCTCTAGGAATTTCCATGCTATACCACTTGGTGCATATATGTTTAGTATTGATATTGCTTCATCATCTATGGTACCCTTTAGGAAGATATAATTTCCTTCTTTGTCTCTTTTAATGAAGTCTATCTTTGCTTTTACTTGGTCTGAGATCAGGATTGCTACCCCTGCTTTTTTTTGTTCACCTGAAGCATAATAGATTCTGCTCCAGCCTTTTACCTTCACCCTGTATGTATCTCTATGTTTTAGATGTGTTTCTTGTATACAACATATTGTTGGATTCTGGTTTTTAATCCACTCTGCTATCTGCTTCTGCTTTCAGGGAGAGTTCATTCCATTCACATTCACAGTTAAAATAACTAATTCTGTATTTCCTGCCATCTTATTTACCCTAGCTTATGCTTTTCTCTTTCTTATCCCCTTTGGGGCTGCAAATTCTTTTGCAAAAACCTGTGACACAGGTCTGGGGACCCCATTGCTTTAGGGTATCTCACCCCTCAACAATATCAAATGTTGTCCTTTGTTCAATTCATCCTCCCTCCACACACAGGTGACAGATTTATATTCCTAAAGTATAAGTGAGACAATATCATTCCCTTGCTCAATAAATGCCAGCAGATCTTTGTTACCTTTAAAACAAAATAAAAACTCTTGCTGGGACTCACCCCTTCACAGTTTGACTTCAGTCTACTTTTTCACAAGTTGATTAAATATCATTCTCCATCATGCAGTTAGCCAAACTACCTTATTTGCTGTTCCATCACCCACCTACGTATCTTTACACAATCTGTTCATCACACCTAGAACATTTTCCCTCTGTATCTCTTGCCTCTTTGACTACTTCAAAGCTCAGTTTAAAGGTCACTTTTTCCAGGCCACTTCTGATTCTCCAAGTGTTAGGGCTCCTTTTCCCCTCTATGCCCCAATGTTTTAAAAAAAAAAATCTGTAAATATGCTTTATTCCTCTAGGAGAATGTTGACTTGTTGGATACAGGGATTATGCTGCTTTTATATTTGGATCCCTAATGCTGTTGTGCCACAGTTCCATGTCTCAGTTTCTCTCAATTGCTCTTTTTCAGTTTCTCGTAATTGTTCTTCCTCGATAGCAACCCCCCCCACATTCCTGACCATCAGGAATAATTGGGCTAGCATTCCAAAGAGTCATAAAACCTCTAGATGGTCCATCTCAAATACCTAGACATTGTAATGCTCAGTGAGAAACTGAGGTAGTATCACACATTGGAGAATAGTTAATATTTTATTGATATCAATTGAGAGTTCAGAATCCATAGCTATGGATTGGGACTGCTGGGATTCTTATCTCAAAGCACATAGTCCATTGAGAGTTTAGACTGGCAAACATTAACCAGCAAATTGGATCTCAAGTAGGTCCAGCAAATAATGTTTGGTCATAGGATTCTTATAGGGTACTCAGGGGAATAAAGAGCTCCAGAGGCAGAAGGAGGGGTAGGATACTGGGGGGAAGTGTAGTTCCAGGAAAGGACTATCAATTCAATTCTGACAGGTAGGGGTAGAGGAAGTACAGCAAACCTGGGAAAGGAACTGGGAGATAGTAAGTCTGAAGCCAAAAGATAAGGGGTATGTTGAGATGGACCATCTGGAGGTTTTATGACTCCTTTGGAATGCTAGCCCAATTATTTCTGTTGGTCAGGAAGGTGGGGGGGGGTTGCTACTGAAGCAGAACAATTAAGGGAAACTGAAACAGAGCAATTGAGGGAAACTGAGACATGGAACTGTGGGACAACAACATACCTCTTATCTTTTGGCTTCAGACTTACTACCTCTTAGTTCCTAGCTTCTTTCCTAGCTTCTCAGAATTTATGATTTTCTATACCCCCAACCTGTCAGAACTGAATTGATAGAACTTTCCTAGAACTCCAATCCCCCCAGTGCCCTACCCCACCTTCTGCCTCGTGAGCTCTTTGTTCCCCTGAGCATCGGGAGCCCTATAAGAATCCTGTAACCAAACTCATTATTTGCTGGATACTTGAGATTCAGTCGGCTGGCAAATGTTTGGCACTCTAAACTCTCAATGGACTGTGTGCTTTGAGACAAGAGTCCCAGCAGGCCCGATCCATAGCTATGGATTCTAAACTCTCAATTAACATCAATAAAATATTACTGGTCTCCAATGTGTGATACTGCCTCAGTTTCTCCTGGAGCATTACATTACCTGGCACAGTGCCCACTGATCTTGGAGATGTTTTTTCACTTCTTATATCTTTTTCTCTTTCTCTGACAGTTTTCTTGTGAAAGTTTCCTTTTAAATATTTATTTCTTTTACTGTTTTTTTAATTGCTTTGATATTATTTGGGTTTTTCCTATTTGTTTTGAAGTGATGCGGTTCTTCTGAACTTGAGATATGCCCACTCACTCAAGCACATTGCCACATGTCTTTCTTACTTATATTTGACTTGTCATATCTCATTGAGAGTTTTTAAGTATCTCACATTGCTTTTCTGTCTAAATCTTTTTATAATTTTTTTCCTTTAAAATTAGTTTCAATGTCATTAGGTGCACATATATATTTACTATTGGCATGCTTTCATTTTCATGTTACTTTGAAGCATGATATATTTTCTAACATAAATTTAGTTTTGTTCAGTAACATAACTGAAACTAGATTTTTTTAAAAAATCAGCTCATGCATGTTAAATTTTATTCCAGTATCTCATTTTAAATCTTTAATCATCATTCTGTCTCCAATGTCTTTTATTTATGCAACATTGTTCAGTCATGTTTAATGATTCTGTAATCCCTTTCTTTTGTAAAGGGGATACAATCTATTTATATTCAAGCTTTTATAGCACAAATTCTGATGTATATATAGTATTTAATAATTGTTTTTAAACTTTTTCTTCTATCATATTCTATCAAAAAGTAATAATCAATAATATCAATAAGTAAGATGTCAATAAGTCAACAAACAAGCACTGATAAACTGTCTACTCTGTGTATTAGATTCTGTGCTAGGTACTAGGGATACAAGACAGAAATGAAAGTCTTGTCCTTAAAGAACTTACACTTTATTGGGGAGATAATATGGACATAAATGAAGTTATATGCAAAAAATGTTCTATTTATTTAACAGGAATTAGGATAACTCATCTTCTTGAGTTAAAATCTGACTTCAAATACTTCTTAGCTGTGTGATCTGGGCAAGTCATTTAATCCTATTTACCTCAGTTTCCTCATCTGTCAATTGAACTGGAAAAAGAAATGGCAAACCACTCTAATATCTTTTTCAAGAAAACATTAATCGGGACCATGAAAGTTGCATATGATTGAAATGACTGAACAATGATAAATAAGGATAAGGAAGGGTTCTATGGTTACTGGGAAGTGATTATGGTATTTTTTTAAAAAACCCTTAATATATCAATAAAATATTTTAAAAGTGCAACTTTTCTGTCTTTTCTACTCTTTTCTAGAAATGTATTGCTTTGGAATTATCTATTCTCCCTCTTCTTTATTCTTTTCTCTTTAAAATTTTGTTTATCAAGTATACCATAATGGTAATAAAATCACCTTGATTGTCTATGTCCACTGAAGACCTTTTTATTCTTGTATTTATTACTGATGTTTTCTTTTCTCTATGTACCACTGAAAGAAAACTGCCCACAAAGTCCCTACTGCTTATCCCCAGAAGCTTTTTCTTCTAAGAAATAAGTATAATCCAGGAAGACAAATGCAACATTACCTAAGTCTGAAAATGTATGCTTTATTTTTCATCTTTAGTTAATTACTTCTCTGCCAAGAAATGGGAAGCCTGAGTCATCATCCAGCTTCTGAAATCAAGTTTGGCCATTGCATAGAGAACAGTTAAGTTTTTCAAAATTTTCCATTACATTATTGTAGTCAATAGATAAAATTATTCTTCTGGTCCTTTTCACTTCACTTTGTATCAGTAGGTTAATCTTTTTTCTTCCTCATTACTTAAGAGTAGAGAAATAGTCTATTACATTCACATCCCATAATCCAGTCATCCATTCCCTAATTGATGGGTATTCCCCTTAAATCCAATACTTTCATAAAACAAAAAAATGATGCTGTAATTTAAAAAAAAGTATTCTTTTCCTTTGTCTTTGTATTTAGGGGTCTATAATATATCCAGAAGTGGTATTACTGGCCCAGAGTATATGTACATTTCATAGTCTTTTGAATGTAATTCCAAATTGCCTTATAAAATGGTTAGACTAATCCACAGCCCCACCAGTAGTATCCACTAGTATGGCTTCCAATAACTGCTATTTTCCATTTTTGTCATCTTTACCAATCTGATAAGTTTGAAGGTAAAACCATAAAGTTGTTTTAAATCTTCATTTCTCTTATTATTAGAGACTTCCCTTATTCTTCACTTAAAATTCATTTCATTCAAAATGTTTTTTTTTCCTTCACCTGGTTTTGATTATTGGTTCTACATTATTAATTAAGCATATGTGTGTTTGGATGGATCATGCTCATTAATCAGACAATATGCTGGGACTAGAGATGAAAAGAGAATGGTTGGGACTGCCTCTGGGAAGCTGCACATTTGTTTTCAGAAGCCCAAACCTCTCCTTGAAATAAGACCCTGTTTTTTATTTTTATTTTTATTTTTTTTCAACTGATATTATACAGATGTATATAAGTAGGTACATGATACATGTGAGCTAGTTGGAACATGTAACTAATGAGGAATTATGCAGAAGTAATGTAAAGGATATCATCAAAGAAATCACAACTAGAGAAAACAATGTCTGCTGCACTGCAAGAGTGAAAGACACCTGATGAACAAACAGCCTACATGCTCTCCTTCTATCTGTTTAACATGAAGAAAATGCAAGGAAGGCTTCCAGCATCATGGAGGCAATAACCACATTGAATCCACTGGTACATATGTTTATTTAATCCCACTTCTTTTCCCTTAATGAGGAGTGGAAAAAGAAATCAGTTTAGGCATGAGGGAGGGCTGATAAAGCACAGAAAGAAGGGCAGAAAATAGTTCCATTTTCCTGAAGTAAATCATCAATGAAGAGAAAATAAGGTTGCATTATAACAGCAGGCTTCAATGTTGCATTTAGTGCCATGAGTGGCTTTATGACTGAGTTTAGAAGCTTGATTAATTATTTGGAGCATAAAGAGTTAGGAAATATTACTGAGACATGTTCTTTATAGGGTCCAGTGCTTAAAGTTCAAAATGGCAATATACTCATTGTGAAACAACAAGCTACAAAAGAAGGCAAAAATATAAACATGAAGACTAAGACAAGTACACACTGGAAATAAGTTATCATGGTTGTTTTTTTTTATTACAACTATAACAAACATTTTGCTGCTATACAATATCACAATTCTTGATTAAAACATATTGGAATTTATCTAAATCTATATATTAGTAAAGAGGATAAAAGCCATTACCAAACAGAAAAAAAAGTCAAATTATCAGCAAGATTTTCTTTAAAGTTATAGCTAAATATGGTTCACCTATACTGGATTACTTGCTAACTAGAGGAGAGGTAAGATGGAGGGGAAGGGAGAAAAATTGAAATACAGGTTTTGCAAGGGTGAATGTGGAAAACTATCTTTGCACGTATTTTGAAAAATAAAAAGTTAATATTAAATAAATAAATAATGAAGTTATGGCTAATTAATTAGTCACAAAAATTCACAGTTTATCTGTAAATATTTTAAGTGCAGGAATCATATTGCATATAATACAATTATAAATGCTAACCAGAAGATTTATATGTTGTAATAAATTTTCCACAAAATTTACACCATCATGTAATATTTCACTGTATATAGAATAGTGGAGCTACCATAATAATCAGATAAACTCTGAAACTGTTTGAACACAGTAACCAAAACTCCTGGAAAGACTTAGATGAACTGATGCTGAGTGAAGTGAGCAGAACCAAGAGAGAAGCTTGTACACAGTAACAGCATAATTATATGATGACTATGATACATTTAGATCTTCTCAGTAATGTGATGATCCCAGACAATTCCAATAGATTTGAAGTGAAAATGCCATCCATATCCAGAAAGAGAACTATGGAGACTGAATGTGGATCAGAGCATCTTATTTACACTTTTTTTTTTGCTTTTTTCTTTCTCACAGTTTTTTTTTCCCCTTTGATCTGATTTTTTCTTGTACAATATGACAAATGTAAAAATATGTTTTAAAATATTGTATGTGTATAACTTATATCACATTGCTTGCTGTCTTGGGGAGGGAAGCAATAGAAAGGGAAGGAGAAAAAGTTAGGCACATGAAAACTTACAAATATGAATGTTGAAAATTATCTTTACATGTATTTGGAAAAACAAAACACTACAGAGGAAAAAAAAAAAGAGAAAAAAAGGTTCAACTTCACATTGTCCAGTGTACAGTACTACATTTGCTCATCAAAATCAGAACGCTCACAAACATCAAGACTGATTTGATGAAAATGAAGGAGAAATTCATAAGCTGCTAAATGAAAAATGAGAATTCTAGATGTTGTACCAGCAGGATAGTTTATCCATCTCTAAGAAGGTAGCATTCGATTCCATCAAAAGTAAAGTACTAGTGAAACAGAGAGATGCAGGATTTTTGATTCAGTAAGAAAGCAGCTAAAATTCAGTTTTATGATAATAGTAATAATCCAAAATGTTCTTACGATGCCCTGAAGGCTATTTATGGGCCAAAGACTTATGGTGCATCTCAACTACTCAATGCTGATGGAGCCACATTGATTAGTGATAAAGACATGATCCTAGAGAGATGGCTGAACACTTCCACAGTATTCTCAACAAACCATCATCAATCAATCCTGAAGCTATTGACCAAAAAATTACTTCAAGTTGAAATCAATCACTTCCTACCTGAAGTTCCAACTGAAGAAGAGATTTTGAATGCCATTAGGTTACTTTTGTGTGGTAACGTTCTAGGTACTGATTCTGTGCCATCTAAGACTTACAAGATGGGAGCCCATTGCTCATACAAAAGCTGACTAACATTTTCCAGATTATATGGCAAAAGGAGATTATGCTCCAGGAATACAAAGATATCTCCATTGTCCATCATTTTAAAGGTAAAGGAAATAGATCATTTTGTGACAATCACAGGGAAGTCTCTCTCTTATTAATTGCTGGCAAGATTCTTGCCATAGTCTTCCTTAATAGGCTGACTCTACACCTGGAAAAAGGTCATCTACTTGAGAGTGTGGCTTCAGAAGGGTCTGAAGAACAGTCAATATGGTGTTTTCTGCCCAACAACTCCAGGAAAAATGCCAGGAGCAGGACAGAAGTCTGTATACCATAATTGTAGATCTGCCCAAGATCTTTGAAGCTGTTGATCATGAGGACTTGTGGAAAATTACATCAAAATTTCATTACCCAGAGAAGTGCATTCAGTATAGTATATCAATTTCATGATGGCATGCTTGCCCAGCTTCTAGACAATGGACAATACCCTCAAGTTTTCCCAGTCACCAATGGAGTGAAAACAAAGTCTGTGTGCTCGCTGCCATGCTTTTTAGCATATTGTTTTCAGCCACATTCTATAATATGGAATCAAAATCAGCAACCATACTGATGGTAAATTCAACTTGAAAAGGCTACAAACCAAAACTAAAATGGAGGGAGTTTTATTTGCAGATGATTTTGCACTCAATGCAGCCTCCAAAAGTATGGATCAACTCTCTGCTACTGATGCTAATTTTGGCCTAACAATTAACACCAAGAAAACACTGGTCCTCCACCAACCAGCACCATCATCAGTTGAACAAATGGTGAAGTTTTGAATGCTGTGAATAAGTTCTCTTACCTCAGCAGTATACTTTACAGAGATGTCCATATTGTTAATGAGATTGACACATGCATTGCCAGAGCTAGTTATTTTATCTATTATAAACACCCAAATTAACTATAAAGGACATATGAAGAAACATCCTATTTGCATCCAGATAAAGAACTGACAAATAGAAGTATATATTGAATGATTATATATGTATATAATTATTCTATGTAGAATAAAAACAAAATGTTTATTCTTTTTTTTTTTTTTTGCTTTTTGCTGAGGCAATTGAGATTAAGTGACTTGCCCAGGGTCACACAGCTAAGGAATGTTAAGTGTCTGAGACCAGATTTGAACTCATATCCTCCTGACTTCAGGGCTGGTGCTCTATCCACTGTGCCACCTAGCTGACCCCAAAATGCATATTCTATATAAAGAGAATATAGTTGTATAATAATATGTGGATTTTATATGTAATATAATATGTATGTGAATAATAATAAATGTATTCTATAGAGAGAATAATAATAGGTAATATATAGAATGATAATAAAGGTACTTATATATCTATATAATTAATAATATAAATAATATGATAATTATATAATATAATACTTTTAGGTATCAGTTACTGAGAATTGGTAGAGATAATATGAAAGAAATATTAAAATCTATTAAAAAAATTACATATAAATATGTTTGGGAAAGTGCCCTGTCACTATTTCAAAGCCAAATAATAACCTGAAAACCTTCCAGGATTGGATGAGAAAATTATAAAACAAAAGAAAACTAAACTAGAAAGGGGAAACAAAATTTAAAAGATGAAATTTAAGTGTGGCTTGCATATATTTGTGAAGAACATCTAAACACAATCTCTGTAAGGAGCCTCTTCCTTGATTTAATCATATCCTCTAAATTCTAGCTCAGTCTCATAAATATCTCTAGGTTTTCATTTTTAGTTTAACTCTTAAGGTTCATTTTTAGCACAAGGAACTGCACTGTGATGAAAGGAACAACTCTATGCTGTTATATAGACTGTCCTTCAAATATGTTCTCAAGCTTAGCTGCTATCTGGCAGATTTCTTCCCTAAGTCAGATTTGTCAGGAAAGTATTTATGAGAGGCTGACAAGACAAATATGCAATCTGTCCTACAGAAGGGATGACAGTGTTGATCTTCTTTCATGCCCTCAAAATACAGTTATAGAAATCACTACTTTTCTGATTCACAATAAGTAAAACTCAAAATATTGTTTATTTCATGCCAATCTTTAAATCACACTCTTTTAATCTGAAAAAAAAATCTTTCTATTGATGAACTTCTTGCTACATTTTTGTTAGTTTTGTACAAACAGTAAAATGAATGCTATTGTTACCCAGTGGTTTTAGCAATGTGAATAAAAATATTTTATTTTTTTCTCAATTACACATAAGAGCAATATTGAGTTCAAATTTTTTCTTACCTTCCCTTTCCTCCCCCCATCATTGAAAAGTTTATACATGTGCAAGCATGCAAACTATGTTTCCATATTAGTCAAGTTGTGAAGAAATCACACATACACATACACACACACAAAACATAAGAAAAATTAAATGTTTAAAAATATGCTTCAATATGCATTAAGATTCTATCACTTCTTTTTCTTGAAGTGGATGGCATTTTTCATCATAAATCCTTCAGAACTATCTTGAATTTTTTTATTACTGGGAATAGCAGTCGAATGACTGATTGATCATTTTGCATTATTGTTATTATCGTATACAATATTTTCCTGGTTCTGCTCACTTCACTTTCCATCAGCTCATGTAAGTGTTCCTGGACTTTTCTGAGAGCATCCTCCTTACAATTTCTTAGACTGATCTTAGGTCTCAGCTCTTATTTTTGCTATGTTGTATTGCAAGTTTTGGGTTTTTGGCTATAATAGCTATTAACCAAAGTTACACTTTTGAACCTTTCAAACATTTTCTTCCTTGATCCCCTATGATTGTCAGCTCAATGTTTTTCTTACACTTTTTCCTTAATTATTTGTCCCTTTTTTTTTTTTTTTTGTCTTAATGCTTGCTCCCAGGTTGGTAGATCTCATTGGTTCAATGCACAGATGACAGAAACTGAGATTAGGAAAAGAGCATGGGAAGTCATCATCAATTTCAGCTCCTACATGCCTGGAAGTCTCCCTTTATCATATTCCCAATAAGTGGAAATGCAAACAGGAAGAACTCCCTACTACCAAAGATGACTGATATACTTCTGAGGAGCTCTAATTGTGAAGAAGCTTTTCTTTTCATTGACCTGAATTCTATTTCTATGAAACTTACTGTTTCTGATTTTATCTCTGAGGGCCAAGAAGAACAAATCTGAGCCTCTTTACAAGGTTGTTCATCAAATCCTTGTGATCATCCATCATGTCCTCTCTACATATAGTTTTCTCTAGGATAAACCAGTTTCTTCAGTTAGCCTCCATACAGTATAACTTCAAGTTTCTTAAAATCTCAGTCCTTCCGGGGCGGAGCCAAGATGGCGGAGTGAAAAGGTGACTTTCTGCCTCTCCTTCGATCTTCTCTCAAATCAACAATAAAATAAGCCTCTGAACTGATCTTCAAGTCAACAAACTCAGAAATATTTGGGCACGGCTCTCTGGAGAACTTCATATCAGGTTAGTCGGACTCGGACAGAGAGATAAATAGACGACAACTGTGCAGGCCGGAAGTGAGGGTGGGACTCAGCTCGGCTCATCGTGGAAGAAATTCCAAACTCCAAACTCCAAATTCCAAACACCTGGAATTTATCTGAGGCACTCGGGACACTCTGCCCTGATTGGGGACAGGTGTTCTGGCAGACTTGCCTTGTTTAAGGAGTAATTCGGACTTAGTCCTAGCCCCCACCGGCCCAGCACCTTAAGTCAACTCGCCGAAGTGCCCCAGGGCAAAGCGTCTTCAGCCGAGGTTTTTTTTTTTTTTTTTCCCCTACCTTAAAGAGATATCCACTGTCTAAAAAAAAAAAAAAATGATGAAGAAGCAAAAGAGAGCTCTCACCATAGACAGCTTTTATCAAGGCAAAGAAACGACCTCAGATACAGAGGTTTCTTTAGACAAAAATCCAGAAAAAAACAGCAACGACCATCACTGGTCCCCATTTCAAAAGGCCTTTCTGGAAGATTGCATAAAGAACCTCAAAAGAGAGCTGGAGGATAAATGGTAAAATAAATTGAAATCAGTGCAAGAAGGATACAGTATCTTGCAAGAAGGATATGATGCTCTGCAAAAGAGATATGAAAAAGACACCAATTTATTAAAAAATAAAATTAGTGAAGTGGAAAAAGAGTGCAGTGAACAAATTGGCCAGTTACAAAAGGAACTTAAAAAGGTAACTGAAGAAAACAACACTTTAAAAATAAGAATTGAACAAATGCAAGTGAATGACTCACTAAGACTTGAAGAATCAAACAAAAACAAAAAAATGAAAAATTAGAAGAAAATATGAAATATCTCCTAGGAAAAACAACTGACTTAGAAAATAGATCTAGGAGAGACAATCTAAGGATTATTGGACTTCCTGAAAGCCATGATCAAAAAAAGAATCTAAACACTATCTTCCAGGAAATCCTGAAAGAAAACTGCCCTGAGATTGTAGAATCAAAGGGCAAAATCACCATTGAAAGAATTCACCCATCACCTCCTGAAAGAGACCCCAAAATTAAAACCCTAAGAAATATCGTGGCTAAATTTCAGGACTATAGCACCAAGGAACAGATTCTGCTAGCAGCTAGAAAGGAACAATTCAAATACCGAGGATCAATAATTAGAATCTGTCAGGATCTGTCAGCTTCCACACTGAAGGATCGAAGGGCCTGGAACCAGATATTCCGAAGGGCAAAGGAACTTGGATTACAGCCAAGAATAACATATCCAGCTAGAATGAGCATTATCCTCCAGGGAAGAAGATGGTCATTCAATGATATAGGTGAATTTCACCTATTTCTAATGAAAAGACCGGATCTGAACAAAAAATTCGACACCCAAACACAGAACTCAAGAGATGCATAAAAAGGTAAAAAGGAAAGGACTCTTGAGAACTTTATTTTTACTAGGGGGATACTCAAAGTTTGGGGGTATAATTAACTAGATATTACTTTGATAATATGAAAAAGAGAACTAGAGGGGAAAAGGTTGTCATACTGGGGAAAAGAGGGAAAAAGTGGTAAAATAAGATCTAAAAAAAAAAAGTAGGTAAAAACAAGGTAAAATCACTTGAAGAGGCAAAGAAAACCTAATATAATTGAGAGAAAGAGGGGAGAGAGACGAGCACTGTGTAAATCTTACTCTCATCAGGTTGGGCTCTAAAAGTGTATATCAGACATTTGATTTCACATAGAAACTTGTCTGTTGTTGGAGGGAAGTGGGAGGGAAAGGAGGAAAAGTAAGGGACAAACTAATAGAGGGGAAAATAGAAGAATCAGGGGAAAGGAGTAAAAAAAGGGGGAGGGGATCTAAAGGGTGGAGTATTGTTTGGGGGAGGGGGTCATCAAAAGCAAAGTACTGAGGAGGG
>JAJPUD010004153.1:192851-210430 GCA_023553655.1 Myrmecobius fasciatus | reverse complement strand
AAAATACAAAGATATTTTCAACATTTATCCTTGCAAAGCCTTGTGTTCCAAATTTTTCTCCCTCCCTTCCTGCTACCTGCTTTCCCTGAACAACAAGTAATCCAATATATGTTAAACGTGCAATTCTTCCAAACACATTTCCATATTTATTGTCCTACACAAGAAAAATCAGATAAAAAAGGGAAAAAATGAGAAAGAACAAAAAAAAAGCAAACAGTAAAAGTGGTGAAAATGCTATGTTGTGTTCCACACTCAATCCCCATAGTTCTCTCTTTGGATGCAGATGGCTCTCTCCATCACAAATCTATTGGAATTGGACTGAATTACCTCATTGTTGAAAAGAGCCATATCCATCAGAGTTAATCATCATATAATCTTGTTGTTGCTGTGTACAATGTTCTTTTGGTTCTACTTACTTCACTTAGCATCAGCTCATATAAACCTCTCCAGACTTTTCTGAACCCATCCTGCTGATCATAAAAATTTATTTCTTAAAAGAAAAGAGTGAATGAATTTTTTTATTAAAGCTTTTTATTTGCAAAACATATACATGGGTAATTTTTCAACACTGACCCTTGCAAAACTTTCTGTTCCAAATTTTTCCCTCCTTCTCCCCACCCCCTTCCCTAGAGGGCAAGTAGTCCAATACTTATTAACTATGTTAGAATATATGACAAATCCAATATATGTATACATATTTATACAGTTATCTTGCTGCACAGGAAAAATCGAATCTAGAAAGAAAAAAAAAACCTGAGAAGGAAAACACAATGCAAGCAAACATCAATAGAGAGCATAAAAATGTTATGTTGTGGGCCACATTTCACATCCCTCTCTCTGGATGTATATGGCTTTCTTCACTGAACAATTGGAACTGGTTTGAAACATCTCATTGTTGAAGAGAGCCATGTCCATCAGAATTGATCATCATACAGTCTTGTTGTTGCCGTGTATAATGATCTCCTGGTTCTGCTCATTTCACTCAGCATCAGCTCATGCAAGTCTCTTCAGGCCTCTCTGAAATCATCCTGCTGGCCATTTCTTACAGAACAATAATATTCCATGACATTCACATACCATAATTTATTCAGCCACTCTCCAATTGATGGGCAGCCATTCAGTTTCCAGTTTCTAGCCACTACAAAAAGGGCTGCCACAACCAGTGAATGAAATATTTTAAAAACACATGGAATATAATATATTTCTACCATGTTTAACATATATTGGACTTCTTGCCATTTAGGGGAGGGAGTGGGTGAAGGGGGGGAAATTTTAACGCAAGGTTTGGCAAGGGCTAATGATGAAGAATTATCCATGCATAATAAACAATTTAATAAAAAAGCTCAAACATATATGAACACAGGAAAAAAACACATGGAAACCAGCAGAAAGAAATTTAGAAGGAGATACAGATAAATAAGCAAGGCAGTATTGGAAGTATTGAGTTATTTTTAAAAGCTATACATGGAAATTTATATAAGATTTTTTTTACATTTTTAAAATATTTTATTTTACCCAATTACATGTAAAGATAATTTTTAGCAATCATTTAAAAATTTTTGCATTCCAAATTTTCCCCCTTTCTCCATCACCTCTTCCTTCCTTGAAATGGCAATCTTTTTATTATTATTATTATTATTTTTTAAGCTTTTTATTTGTATAACATATGTATGGGTAGTTCCCCAACCTTGATCTTTACAAAGCTTTCCAATACAAATTTTACCCCCAGTCCCCTCCCTTCCCCCAGATGGCAGGAAGTCCACTACATGTTAATAATGTTGAAATGCTTGAGAAGTTATGCAAGAAAAATCCTATCTACAAGAAAAAAAAGAATCAGAGAAAGGCAACACAATGCAAGCAAATGTCAATAGAGATCATGAAAATGTTACGTTGTGGTCCATATTTCATGTCCCTCTTTCTGGGTGTATATGGTTTTCATCAGTGAACAACTGGAACTGGTTTGAGACAATTCTTTATTGCAGATATCCATGTCCATCAGAATTGATCATCATGTAATACTGTTGTTGCTGTGCATGATGATCTCCTGGTTCTGCTCGTTTCACTCAGCATCAGTTCATGCAAGTCTCTCCAGGCCTCTCTGAAATCGTCCTGCTGGTCGTTTCTTACAGAACAATAATATTCCATAACATTCATATACCATAATTTATTCAGCCACTCTCCAATTGATGGGCATCCCTTCAGTTTCCAGTTTCTAGCCACTACAAAAAGGGCTGCCACAAACATTCTTGCACATGTGGGTCCCTTTCCCTCCTCTAAGATCTCTTTGGGATATAGGCCCAGTAGAAACACTGCTGGGTCAAAGGGCATGCACAGTTTGACAACTTTTTGAGCATAGCTCCAAATTGCTCTCCAGAAAGGTTGGATCCGTTCACAGTTCCACCAACAATGTATTAGTGTCCCAGCCCTCCCACATCCCCTCCAACATTCATCGTTATCTTTTCCTGTCATTTTAGCCAATCTGACAGGTGTATAGTGGTATCTCAGAGTTGTCTTAATTTGCATTTCTCTGATCAATAGTGATTTGGAGCAACTTTTCATATGACTAGAGATGGTTTTAATTTCATCATCTGAAAATTGTCTGTTCATATCTCTTGACCACTTATCTATTGAAGAGTGGCTTGAATTCTTATATATATGAGACAATTCTCTATATATTTTAGAAATGAGGCCTTTATCAGAAAAAATGGCAATCTTTTTAAAAAAGTTTTTTAAATATAAGAAAATCATGTTGATGGAAGTTTGGCAAGTTCATAATAATAATAAAAAAAGAAAATCTTAAATTTTTTTTTTAAACAACATAGTCATTTTCCCTTAGGAAAACATTTAAATAAAGCCAAATGACATAGCAGCCATGTCTGAGATCATAAAAACAATAAAGAGAGAGGAGGGAAAAGAATACCTCTGTGGTAGCCCCTCAGGTCAGATGCCATCAAGAGTATCTACCATGAAAAAGGAAGGCAGCTGAGACACCCACTTCTTAGGAAACTAAAATCCAAGAGACCATGACCTCAAATATCCACATACAAATGCTCAAAGCTTAGCAACAAATACTAGAGCTCTTGACACAGTGAGGTGAATTTGACCTCTTAGGTAGGGCTGAGACTTGGTGGGATGAAACCCAGGACTGGAATATGACTCTGGATGGATATAACTTATTCAAAAGGAACAGGATAGATAAAGAGGGTGGGGAATTGGATAGCATTCTATTGAAAAAAGTGAGAAAACTCATGTGAGAAAATCCAGGAATAAGAATGGAGAAGCATGATGGAGTCAAGGTCAGTGGAGGAGGGGAAAAGTGATTTAGTCTTTGGAGTATCTACTACAGACCATATGGATGGAAAAAGGAAACAGATGAGAAGTTTGGAAAATAGATCAGAAGCATGGCATATGCCTTTGTATATATTTGTGTGTGTATATGGTATATGTATATATGTACATATATACATATTTATATATATATACACATACATTTTATACACATACATGCACTTATATCATATACACACAAATATATCTGTGTGTATCCTTATACATGAATATGTATACATGTATACATATGTAGACTTTAATTATTCATATATCTGTTAAAGCTCTTTTTCTCTACCGAAAGTAGAGTAAAAATTTCTTGACTTGCCTTAGGGATTATTTCATCCTTCAAAAGACGGGGGAGTCTACAAGAGGGAAATTCTATCTTGGATCTGCCTCACACTAACAAGGAGGAACTTGTGGCTGGGGAGACATGATAGAATCCTGGGAGGGGTGGGGAAAATAAGCACTCTCTCCTACTCTATGTGATAGAGGAGAGGAAATCCAGTCTGACATGTACCCTAGAATTATTTTTTGGGGAGAATAAATTTCAAAGGATTTAGAGAAAAGATAAGTAGGTTCCTGAGGATTTAAATGCCACAGAAGATGTCATCTCAGGGTGAATTGGGGGAGGCTCAGGAATTCAACTCTGAAAACACAAAGGATAACAATTCCATTAAATAGGCAAATGGGACTTTTGTTTAAAAAAATCCATGTGGATGCACAAGGAACTCACCAACTCAGATTTTTAAAAAATGATGATAAAAAAAATGAAGATAAAAAAAAAAAGGCTGGGAATGTTAAAGCTCAGAATAAGGTGAGGAAGTGAGGAAGGGCAAAGAAAAATAGCCCTTGACAGAAAAAGGAAGATCAAAGAAAACTACTCATTTCTTCTCTTGCTTTTTTTCTCCACCAAGAGGAATGATCTTTGCATTGGAAAGTCAAGGGTGAGGAGAATGATTACAGGGAGCTGATACCTAAATTAAGAGAGAATAAAAATACTATCTAGCCAAATCCTGATGAATTCATCCTTGGGACCTATGAGAGCCCAGGATGGTTCTGGAGCAAAGTCCAAGATTCCTTTGAAAAACAGTAGGGCAGGATAGCTAGAGTGGAGACAACATAGCATGGAGATGGACAGGAAGTAATCTGAAATAGAAGCAGAGAAAGGCAAATGTTTCCCTGATCTTTGAAAAATAAAAAAAGAACAGTGTATGCATCTACAAACCATTGATCTTGACCTTGATCTTGAGTATTGCCTAAAATTCCAGAATAGAACATTAAAGAAGTTTTGTAAACATCTAGAAAGGGAAGCAGAGATTCCAAAGAGCCAGTTTAGTTTCATTGAGAGCAGGGCAAGCCAGACTAACTTTGTTTCTCCTTTTGACAGAATTATTAAACTAGTAGATAATCAGAATGAAGGCTATGGTTGTAGTTTGCTTAGACTTTAGCAAAGCTGTTGCTCAAGTGTCTCACATTATTCCTGAAGAGAAGAGAGAGAGATATGGATTAAATGATAATATAATGGTTGGATTCAGATCTGGCTAGATGGCTGACATTAAAGAGTTGTTAATGGTTCAATGTCAATGTGGTACCTATGGATCTGTGCTTGGCTTTGTGCTGTTTTAACATTTTTATAAATTAACTATTAAAAGACAAAGGCATAAAGTCTATAAATGTGTATTGAATTTTTTGCCTTCCCAAAGAAGAGGAAGGGAAGGGAGAGAATTTGAAACTTAAAATTTTAAAAAATGAATGTTAAAAAATTTTGATTACATGCAATTGAGAAAAATATCAAACATTAAAATTTTAAAAAAGTGACATCAAGATGGGAAGGGCAGCTAACACAGTGCATGACAGAGATCCAATAGAATTGCCACAAACTTAGGTCATTGAGCTAAATCAAATAAGATGAAATTTAATAAGGATAAATGTAAACTCTTACCTTTAGGTAAAAACATTCAAATTTGTAAGTTCAAGACAGGGGAGACATAGATAGACATCTGTTATCAGAAGAGGTTCTGGGGGATTTTGTGTTCTGTAAGCAATGATGTGGAAACAAAAAAAAAAAAAATCTAATGCGATCTTAGACTGCATTAAGAGATAGGAATATTGTGCCCAGTTTTAGGTTTAAGGAAGACATTGATATGCTGGAGAGAATCTAGAGGAAGTAAACCATCATTGTGATGGACCCTTGAGTCCATGCTGTATGAGGAAGCATGGTGATTATATTTAGTCTGGAGAAGAGAAGATTGGAGGTGGGGAGGTGGATGAAGGCTAGAATATGATAGTTCTCTTCAAGTATTGAAAGGCTGTTATTGGGAGGAGTGATTAGACTCATTTTGTTTGGCTCCAGAAGAGAAACCCCAAAGCCATAGGTCAAAGTTGCAAGGAGGAATATATTAGGTTTGATGCCAGGATCAACTTTCTAGTTATTAGAGCCATACATAGGTAGGACTATCTAGAGGGTGGTGAGGTCCCCCTCCTTGAAAGTCTTTAAGCAGAGTATAAAGACCCCTTTTTATGCATAATTGGACAAGATGTCTTCTAAAATCCCTTCTGGCTCTCAAATTCTGTGATTTTTGAGGCTCAGAAAGAAGAGATAACAATCCCAAACTCAGACAGCTAGTTGTAAAATCCTGGTTAATTCCAAGCTTCCATATAGAACTTTGAATACGACTGTAGCCATATTTTGGCACTAGATGTGCAGTGGATAGAAAGTTGGGCTTGGAATCAGGAGGATTCATCTTTCTAAGTTCAAATCTAGCCTCAGACACTTACTAACTATATGACCCTGGGCATATCACTTAACCCTGTGTGCCTCAGTTTCCTCATCTGTCAAATGAGCTGGAGAAGGAAATGGCAAACCACTCCAGTGTCTTTTCCAAGAAAAGCTCAAATGGATCACAAAGAGTAGGACACAACTAAAATTGACTGAATCACAAAGGAGGCATATTTCACATTTTGGAAATTTATCACACAGATGTCTAGATACTCTCCTAGAATGAAATGATTGGGATGTAGGGATGAGGTCTGCTTAGGGGGCTAAGAAGAAGGATGCAGGTGTTGATGGGGAAACTGCTCCCCACCCTTTGCCTTGGGCAAAAGGGAGCAGTCATGATCTGTGTTGCTGGACACTCTGCCCTATGGCCTAGATTTGGCAGGGGTGTCTGACAAGCTTTGGGGATGGTGTCCCACCCCAGCTAGGGGTGGGGTGTCCAGGCTACTCCCTGGGGGCTGTGGGATGGGGCCAGATTTAGCCTTGGTAGTCATCTGACCCCCGTGACTCAAGCCTGGTCCTGCCCAGGGGGAAGGCACCCTGCCAACCTGAGCTCATCACCACTGGCCTGAGGAGAAGCAGTAAACAAGTCTGCCTTCCCAACCTCCCACCCCTGGAAGGAAGCAACCAGTGAGATATGGACTGGGGGCAGGGGGAAAGAAGGTGAGACTGAGGGACCCAGACCCCTTCCTTTCTTCATGAGAGGGATGCTTTCCCTCTTCCCCCTCCCTCTCCCAGATGACCAGTCCCACTCTCCAGATGCCAAGGTATGGGGCAGTGTCTGTGTGCATGTGTGATAATGATGGAAATCGAATCCAGAGACAAAGGGAATGAGTCCACACTTCAGTGCTCACCATCTTGTTCACCATGTCCATGCAGATATATTTGTAGGCAGGTCCACCATCATATCCTGACTTATTTAGACTTGGGAGACTGACCCTATCCTGGGATTCTTCAGCTGGAAGAGTTCCCCTTCTTGGGGATCCAGGAACTGGCAAGCCCTAAACTCAGAAAACAAGGTGCTAGACCAGGACTGAAGACTGGAGAACTAGTAGAAATATTCATCTGTCTCAGCCCTTGTCATATCTAGGGATATCCCTGGGGGAAATGCGAGAAGAGTTGGATGGAGCAATTGGCAACCCTGCTTTAGAGAGACCCTATGGCTCCCTGGGACCCGTTTGCTTCCTGTTTAACATTTTATTCTTTTATCTACATTCTCTTGTCTTCCAAGCAAACTTTCAAAATCCTTACATTCCTTTAAGAAAGAGAATGTAGCACAATGGATAAGGAGCCAGACTTATAGTCAGAGAGCTCTGGGTTCAAATTCTGCTTCAAACCAAATGTAATCATTTAATCTCAGTTCAGTGTAGTAGAAAAAGGAATAGATTTGAAGTCTGGGCAAAAATCCTGGCTCTGTTGCTACTTATATCCTCTGTGATTTTGTGCAAGTGATTTAATCTCTACGAATCCATTTCTTTGTTTATCAAATATAGTATAATAGATGGACAAATGAGAATCCTTTTCATAAGTCCTCAAGGTCAAGATTACTTTCATAGTAGGTTTATTATAATATTTTAATGTCAAATATGGGAAATCTCTATAGACAGAGCAGCTAGGTAGCACAATGATAGTGTACTGGGCTTGGAGTCTCATCATCGTGAGTTTAAATCTGGCCTCAGATTTAAATCACACTAGCTGTGTGATGTGAGCAAGTCACTGTTTGCCTCAGTTTCCTCATCTATAAAATAAACTGCAGGAGGAAATGACAAATTTCTTCAGTATTTTTTCCAAGAAGACCTCAAAATGGTGTCGCACAGAATCAGACAGGACTGAAATGATTGAACAGCAATAGATATCTATAGATGTACCCCACATAAGCAAAAGCTCTCTGGGGGAACTGGCCCTCAAGAATTTTTAAGCATTGTCCAGAAGATTAAAAAAATCAAGAATTTCTGGACTGTATGCCTACCAGGCCAAAATCCTGTACTTGTACTACAATGTGACCTTGGATTAATTGTTTAATTTCTGATAGTCCAGGCAACCTTCTAAACCTCAAAGTTTCAGAAGTGATGGCAATCTGCATTAGTGGATTAGGAACCCCATGTACTGAGAACTGAAGTCTGGGTCATCCTTCTTGCCCTGCCTATAATCTTCCTCCAAGGCTGTTATATCTTCTTGCTCCCCTCCCAAAGCATTGCCTCTGTCTTCTGATTTTTCTAGAATTCCTAGTCTAATGTCACTCTGGTTTCCATTACCTAAATTCATCTCTTCTCCCTCCCCCTCCTTCCATAGAATGTGAGCTCCTTGGGGGAAGGGATTGGTCATTTTCTTTGTATCCCCATCTCCTAGAACAGTGTTTTACACATGATAGTTGAAATGCTTACAAAGTGGAATCTTGGTCCACACTATTGAGGACTTTCCTGCCTTCCACCCCCATCAAGAGGGACTGAGAAATGAAATGTTTGGGACCTTCTTGAGGATATCACCCAAGGATAATGTAGAATGACAAAATTTAGCTTCAATACAAACACTTATCCCTCTTTCACCTGGAAACCAGGGACCGGCTCCACAAAGCCTTCTTTCTCATTCCATCCAGGCAAGACAATCCCTTTCCATAAGTAGTATTTCACAGTATTTGATCACTAGGATCTAGTGATCTAGAGACAGAAGTTGTCTGGAGCTGGAAGGATCTGAGTTCAAATCTAGCCTGTTCGATCCTAAACAAGTTATTTAAGTCTGTTTGCCTTAATTCCTCATCTGTAAAATCAGCTCTAAAAGAAAATGGCAAATTGCTCTGGTATCTTTGCCAAGAAAACCCTAAATGGGGTCATGAAGAGTTGGACATGACTGAAAAATGAATAAACAACAAGAAAGTCGTACCATAGGTGGCCTTGAGTCAGGAGGATCTGAATTCAAATCTGGCAATATCATCTGAGCCTTGAACTTACCCCTTAACATTAATGCTAAATTGCTAGAATATCTGTCTCAGTTACAACTGTGAAATGGGGATAATAACATCTTTCTTCCAGGGTTGTCATGAGGATTAAATGTGAGAATAATTATAAAGTGCTTAGCACAGGGTCCGGCACACAGTAGGCGCTCAATAAATGTTTTTTTCCTTCTTCTGGATCTTCCTGGAAGCCCTTTTGATTTCTCCTAGTTGTTAGCTACTGAGTTCACTCCTAAAAAAAGAATTTTGCTTATTAATCCATTGTCCATTTATCCCTCCCTACCAATACCATGGAACCATGAACTACTTCCTTTTTGTCTAAGTAGTATCCAGCTGTACATCTTGTCAAATTGACTTCTCTTTTATGCTTGCACAATTCCTCATCTCATCCCCACTTTTACCTGACACTGTGTCCTAAGATCCTCAGAGGGTTTGCTATCTCTTCTGCCTCTACTTCCTGCAGACCTCTCCCCACCAAAACTGCCATCTTCTGACATGGTGTAGAAGCCTAAGGGTTACCCTGGGCTCTTCTATGTATCTTGCAAATTAATCTTCTTTTATGTGTTGTCTGTGATTATAGTATGAGCTCCTCGACAGCAGAGACTTTCTCTGATTTTTAAATTTATATTTCCAAGCATTTATCACAGTGCTTACTAAGCACTTAATAAAAATCTAACCATCCATCCAACTTTCTATCCATCCATTCATCTGTCTGTCTAATCATTCATTCATTTATCCCTTTGTAGGGCCCTTTGCCCTTCCATCGCCCCTCACTTTCCTTCTCAGAGATTTGGGGAGATCTGTAATTTAAGGTCATGGCCACAAGATGGAGACAGCTCCCCATTGTTGCCCTCCTCATCCTAGTCTTGTCCATTCTCCTATGATGTCTAATCCTTAAAAATAATAATAATAATTTTTAAAAAATCGCCCACATACAGCTTTCCTGGGGTTGTAATGGGCAGTCTGGCAAAGGGTAAAGGTAGGGGACAAGAAACAAAGCCTATGACATGGGGATGAAAGTAACCTGATCTGGAGCTCTCTGGGAGTTGGGTTTGGAGAGGGAAGAGCAGGCTCTGATGGAGATTACGCGATTTTACCACCTTAATAGGACAGATCACAAGGGAAGTTCCCTGGGCCCTTTTTTCCTTTTCCTGATTCTTTCTGTCAATGATCTCCTTCTTCAAACTTGGCTCAGAAGCACCTTTTTCCCCCCAGCTTTCCCCTCCCTTCTGTGATTAATTCCACTTAGACTCTCCTTTTTTACTCTGGGTCCTTTCAGGATGGTTATACTATTAGCAATCTCTCCCACTCTCTGGATTTCTGTATCTCTGTCCTGAGTGTTCTGTGAATTCACTCGTGGCTGTCCATGTAATAGCCTAGTCTGATGGAGAAAATCGTCAACAAGCATTTATTAAGAATTTTCTAGGTGCCAGACGTCGACTAAGTGCTGGGGATACAAATGTAGAAAGGGCAAAAACAGGGTTCCTGCCCTCAGGAAGCTTACATTCTAATAGGGGAAATGATATGGGAACAATTATATACATACAAGATATATACAGGGTAAATGAGAGGTGATCTTAGAGGGAAGACACTAAGGGAGGGGAGGTGGGACACAGACAAAGACCCAAACTTTGCAGCTCTGAGCATCCTTCCTCAGTGAGAAGGGATGGAATTGGGAAGGAGAGTGGAGGGAGCTTCAGGTAGGGGAGTCAGTGTCAGGCTTTCTGGAAGAGAGGAACACGGAACAGATCTGCGTAAAGCTGGAATGGATAGAGCCAGGTCCCAGGGACAAGAAACAGATATTAGTGGACATGGGGGAGTCCCTCTCAGGGCCTGTGGGACCCATGTCTAAGGGACTGAAGGAAGAACAGGCATCTTTTCTATCTACCTTGCAAATTAATCTTCTTTGTGGTATTGTCTCTGCTTATAATGTGAGCTTCTTGACAGCAGACTTCCTCTGATTTTTAAATTTATGTTTCCAAGCATTTATCACAGTGCTTGCACATAGTAAGCACTTAATATCCATCCATCTGTCTATCCATCCGTCTGTCCATCCATCTATCCATTTTCCTTTAATCCTTTGGCTGAGGAGATCAGAGACCTGTGCCCCTGAAGACTCTGCCCTGTAGCGTGGCCTGTGGGAGCTGATGGGGGGGGGTGGGCTGCCATTCTGCTCTCTTGGCAGCCCTGGCTATAGCCTCTCAGGGAGGGGTAGGGCCCGCTTCCTTCCAGGCCCTGAGTGGGAGCAGGAGCGTGGCTGGGCTGAGGAGCCAGAAAGGAGCCGGCCTACCGCCCCCCACTCTCCCCTAGCAGCCCCTCTGTAATTAGGGATATTTTTAGGCTTCTCTTCCTTCCTATTTCAGGCCTCTGGGCTCAGCAAGGAGAGTGGGCTGGCCTTGGGGGCCTTGGGCTGGGCGCAGCTAATCTGGGCAGGGCGTGGGAGCTACGGCCTGGCTCAGACCACAGCTGAGGGGAGGAGTCCACAGGGAGAAGGAGGGGAACTAGGATGTGGGCCCTGAGGGGAATGAGAGGTTGGGCTTCTCACGGGGACCAGAGTCAGGGTCGGGGATGGGGGGAGTTGGGGAACAGCAGCAAAGGGTCTAGGAAGAATTTGGTCCCTCTGAATAGGGGCTTTGCCCACCTATGCTCTGCTTGCCCCTGTTTTAGGGAACTTGCTTTGACTCAGTTATCTGGCTTGTTCTCACACCCTCCCTGCCCTCCCCAGTTCTAATGTCCTATATCCTTAGGACTCTCCATTCAGGAGATTTTTTGACTTTACAGCCATGTCCATATCTAAAGCTTGCCATTCAGTGTCAAGACTAGAATAGAGGCAAGCACCCACTTAGGAATGTCCCCTGAATGCCACCTAATTGTTTTTTCAATCCCACACCCTGATTTCTTTGGCCTAAACCTCAATCCCCCATTTTAAAGGTCAGGATGGAGCATGATGATTTGGGGAAAAAATCATCAAAACTAGAATCAGGTGAACTAGAGAGTTTTTAACTAGTTCCAATGAATACTTCTAGCTTCAACTTGCTATGGCTATGTGACCTTGGATAGGCCCTTTAGGTTTGTGGGCATTTCTTAGTCAGATGCTCTGAGGTGATTGTTCTAGGATCATGGATTTGAGAGGCTATTCATAATATCCTATGAATTTATTATTTTTTTCCCAGATGAAAAAAGCCATCAAGAAAATTAGGTATCCTGGCCAAGACCACCCAAACGTTGGAAGTAGCATTTGAACCCAGGCCTTCTGACTCCAGAAACAGTGCACATTCTACCACCCCAGACTTCAGCTCCCTCATTTGTAAATTGGGCATAATAATATTCTAAGGATTACCACCAATCTTACTGGGGGTCATTCCTTACTGAGGAAAATATTTGTCACCATTAAAGAATCTGAGAAAAGCAAGTCATTATTGAGTGACAACAGCCTCTGGCTCCTTCCTATTACCAGGACCCCCAAAGGAGGCTCCAAGTCTCCCCTTTCTCCAACCTCCTCCCTCCTGGGATCTCTTCCTTCCAATGCCTCCCCAGACTGTTTGGGGAACGGTCTGAAGTCCAACTGTATAAGAGGCGGAAGTGCTGGGGTCTCGCCCTACAGCTGGTTTGAATTAGGCACATGAAAGCCAGTGAGGGGGGTATATTTAGCCATGGTTTCTGAAGGAGCCAGCGTTCTTTTATCCTCTCTAGGACCCAGCCGCAGAGAGGGCCCCTGGCATGCCAATGGCAAACAGGATGGGCACAGGCCGAGGAGCCGAGGCAGGGGTGGGGATGAAGAACTGAAAGGAGGGAGGACGAGGAGGGGCTGTCGCTGTCTCTGATTGTCTCCCTGTCCCCTCGAAGGGAATTGGAGGCTGAAGTCTGTAATGGGGGAAGGCTCTGGCCTTGCTGCAAGACACAAAAGGCCTGCTGGTGCCTCTTGGTGCTTGTCAGGGCCCAAACCCAGTGGAAAGAAAATGTGGGCTCGCAGGTCCTGGGTTGGAAGCCGAGATCAGTGGTCTCCTACCTGAGAGACCCTGATCCCCACTCTGGCCCCCAATCCCTTCCTTTGTAAAATGAGTATTTCCCTGCCATGAAGAACGGAGAGGGGAGAAAGGGCTCTCTCCGAGCTTTGGAGGAGAGGGAATTGCCAATCGTAATAGTGGCTAGCACTTATATAGTCCTTTCAGGTCTGCAAAATGCTTGATAAATGTTTTCTCATTTGATCCTCACAAGAACCTTACAAGGTAGGTTCTGTTATTATCATTCCCATTTTGGAGATGAGGACACCAAGACTGAGGCAGGTTTAGATTTCAAGTCCAGTCCATTAAGCATCTAGCCAGATTTGAACCCAGATCTTCCGTGTCCAGCATTCTATCTCCCCGTGGAGGGGAGAGCAGAGCAGAGCAGCGTTTGTCACACCCATGGCAAGCAGAGCCCCAGGAGGATGTCTTCCAAATGGCCTCATCAGAGCTCAGCCATGATGGGACCAACGCAGGAGGAGGGATGGGATTCCTTTGCCCTTTCCCAAGAAAACAAGATGTCTATAGTCTCTTGGGGAGAGTGGAAGGATCCGGGGGCGCCTGTGGGAGACACAGACAAAGCGTGATGTTACCTGTGTGGGCACCAGGGAGATTCTAGCTTGATTTGGGTAGGGTTGGGACTGGATGACTGCAATGATACCAGATCGTGTAGCTGTGAGTGAGGGTACCACCATACAGTTTTGTGCCCCGTGAGGGGCTGTTTGTAAGGCTCCCTGGGGTGGGGACTGAGTGTGATTGTGCCCAGGAGACACGGACAACTATTTTAAGAGGGTGATTGTCTGCTATGAGGCAACTTGTGTGTGATGGGACACATGGCTATGAGAGACAATCCACAATTCTTTTGACTTTGTATTTTATTTTATTTTTTTCCCTGAGGCATTTGGGGTTAAGGGACTTGCCCAGGGTCACACAGCTAGAGAATGGCAAGTGTCTGAGGCTAGATTTGAACTCAGGTCCTCCCAACTTCAGGGCTGGCGCTCTATCCACTGCACCAACTAGCTGCCCCCACAAGTCTTTTAAAAAGCATTTTCATTTGGGTTACTTGGAAATCATGGGAGCTGGGAAGCTGAGCCTTGTGACAGCGTTTGGTAAGGCTTTCCATGGGGATGACTCTAGGCAAACCTTGGTGGGGTTCCGGGGCCAGGTCAAGGAACAGAACAAAGGTGGGAGCAAAGAGAATGGCTTCCTCCCCTGGTACATGCCCTCCTGCCCTCCCAGGGATCCCAACCCCAAAGCCACAGGCCCTGCAGACTGGAGGGAGGGGACCCCAACCTGGTGAGCGTGTGTCTCTTCTCTAATCTCCCTCTCTCCCCCTCCCCACCTTTCCCCCTCCCACTGCAGGCTCCTACCTGCCCTCCAGCTAGGCGGGGAGACAGACAAAAAGAGAAACCCTTCCTCCCTGTCATCCCCAATCTCCCCCCACCTTCCCCCTCCCACCTCCACCAGCTCTTCCTTGTCTCTCTGCTTGCAGACAAAGAGCTCACCCTGGTCTCTGTGGGCGTCTGGGAGACGCTGGGGGGATTAGCTGTCTTTGCCTCCTTCTCCCCACCCCATGCCAGCCCACCCGGCTGGCATCAACAGCACACAAAGCCTGCAGGGCTGTGGTGCCCTCGCCACGGACTCCCCCCCGCAGGCTGGAGAGTGGACACCAGGAGAAAGAGACCTGCCCGGGATAAAGGAGGCGAGAAAGCTGGAACTGGGCATTTTTCCTCCCCAACCCTTCAGGGAGTGTGTGAGCCAGCCAGCCTGGTTAGCGGGGCCGTGCCTACCTCCCGGCCTCTTGCTTCCTACTCAGAGTTAGCCGAAGCCCATTAAATGCTGGGGGAGGGAGACAGGGTGATGGGGAGGGGAGGGAAGGACATTTAAGGACAGAATATGTTCCAAGCATTGAGCTAAGTGCTAAGAAAACGAATAAAAGAGAACCGGACAGTCCGTGTCCTCAAGGATGGAGACAACTCCCAAAGATGTTTGGAGGGTTTAGACACCCACCTTTCAGGAAAAGTGGGGGTGAACCAGCAAAATCCGGAAAGGGCAGCTCTGGCCCGTCTGCATCTCTGGGAGATGCTTTAACTTGGGGGTGAAGGAAAGGGAGCAGGAAGGATTGTCAGTAAGGGGTAATGGGACCGAGAATTAGGAGTTTGTTCTCAGGGGTTGAACTCACTAACCTAGTCTGTGGGCTAATCATTTCATCTCTCTGGCCCCGAATTCCTTAATCTATAATCTGTGTATAATATGCATATGTATAAAATGTATCTCTCACTGTTTTTCTCTGTGTGTCTGTCTCTCTCTCATTCTGTCTCTGTCCCTCTCTGTCTCTGTCTGTCTCTGTCTCTCTGTGTCTCTTTGTCTCTGTCTTTCTCTGCCTTTTTCTGTCTGTCTCTGTCTCTAGCTCTCTCTGTGTCTCTGTTTTTGTCTCTGTCTCTGTCTCATTCTGTCTCTTTATCTTTCTCTGTCTCTCTCTGTCTCTGTTTCTGTCTCTCTCTGTCTCTATCTCTCCCTGTCTCTCTGTCTTTCTCTGTCTCTGTTTCTATCCCTTTCTGTCTCTCTTTTTCTCTGTCTCTGTCTCTGTCTGTCTCTGTCTATCTCTCTCTGTGTCTCTTTGTTTTTGTCTCTGTCTCTGTCTCATTCTGTCTCTATCTTCCTCTGTCTCCCTCTCTGTCTCTCTCTCTGTCTCTGTTTCTATCCCTTTCTGTCTCTCTCTTTTTCTGTCTCTGTCTGTCTGTCTCTGTCTCTCTCTCTCTCTGTGTCTCTGTGTCTTTTTGTTTCTGTCTCTGTCTCTCACTCTGTCTCTTTATCTTTCTCTGTCTCTGTTTCTGTTTCTGTTTCTCTCTTTGTCTCTTTCTGTGTCTCTGTCTGTCTCTTTTTTGTCTTTCTCTGTCTCTGTCTCTATCTCTGTCTCTCTTTCTCTGTGTCTCTTTCTGTCTCTGTCTCACTGTCTTTGTCTTTATCTCTGTTTCTGTCTCTGTTGCTCTCTCTTTCTCTATGTCTCTTTGTTTTTGTCTCTGTCTCTCTGTGTCTCATTCTGTCTCTTTATCTTTGTCTTTTTCTGTCTCTGTCTCTGTCTCTCTCTGTCTCTGTCTCTCCCTGTCCCTCTGTCTTTCTCTGTCTCTGTTTCTATCCCTCTCTGTCTCTCTCTCTGTCTCTATCTCTCTCTGGGTCTCTCTGTCTTTTTGTTTCTATCTCTGTCTCTCACTCTGTCTCTTTATCTCTGTCTCTGTTTCTGTTTCTCTATCTCTGTACCTTTCTGTGTCTCTGTCTGTCTATCTGTCTCTCTCTTTTTTCTGTCTCTCTGTGTCTGTCTCTGTCTCTGTATCTGTCTGTGTCTCTTTGTTTCTGTCTCTGTCTCTCACTCTGTCTCTTTATCTTTCTCTGTCTCTCTCTGACTCTGTCTCTCTTTGTGTCTGTCTCTCTCTGTCTCTGTCTGTCTGTCTGTCTGTCTCTCTCCCCCTTAGCATTTTTGGAGGAGAATCCTCCTCTCATGTTTTCATATATTCACCTTTCAGAGAATTGTTGTAAGGCTGTATTGCATGGGCCCAAGAACCACTTAAGGAATGGAGACATTCGAGCTAGATGGCTGATGGCTCTCCATCCTCCTGGCACCCCAGAAAGCTGAGGCTCCCTGTAGTCTCAGTCAATTCCATAGAGAAACCATCCAGTCCAGTCTCCAGATTCTGCAGGGCCTTAGGAATCCCCTGCCTCCCTCTATTGCCAAACAGATGAGACTGAGTCTTGATCTTGGAAACCCTCCCCCTCTTTAAGTCTAACCAGAATCCCCCATTCTGGAGCTGGTCACAGCTCTTCAATGGGATCATATCTCAAGGTCTGCTATCTATCTCCAGGAAATCTTTCTTGAATGAGCTGAGGGAGAGGGTTAGAGTTCTCTCAGTGTTCAATGGAGGAAGCCAAGAAGATGATGGCACATGTGGCTTGGCGCATGGAGAGTACTCAATACATATGGGTTGTTTGACCAGTTGATCTGAGGGACTAAGAAATGGAGTCTTGGATTGGGAGAGGGATGGAAGAATGAGTGAAAAATTCTTAAACAGGATACAGCACCAAGTTCAAGTCTTGTCTCAGACCCATTTTAGCTGTGTGATCCCTAAGCAAGTCACTGAATCCCTCTGAATGCCAGTTTCTTTATTTGTAAAACAAGAATAATAACCCTATTAATAGGGTTGTTTCAAGAATTGAATGAAATAACACATAAAGTGCCTTACAAACCTTAGACCACTATATAAAAGCCTTTTATTATTATTCCAAAAATTAAAAAATCAGTTTGTCTGATTTTAAATTGTGAACTGATAATTTAGGGATCACATGTAAAACTCTCCTTTGGTACTAGAAAGTCTCTCTGGAGATAGGGGGGAGAGAGAGAGAGAGAGGAAAGAGAGAGAGAGAGACAGAGACAGAGACAGAGACAGAGACAGAGGAAGAGAGAGAGAGAGGAAGACAGAGAGAGAGAGAGAGAGAGAGAGAGAGAGAGAGAGAGAGAGAGAGA
>JAJPUD010004153.1:145714-192841 GCA_023553655.1 Myrmecobius fasciatus | reverse complement strand
AGAGAGAGAGAGAGAGAGAGAGAGAGAGAGAGAGAGAGAGAGAGAGATTTGGGGAGAGGGAAGAATATATCACCTCTATGCCAAAGGTACAGGGTGGCCTGAATGGGAAAAGATTGCAGGTCCAGGAGAAAGCAATTTAATTGTGAACAGTACCAAAAGCAATAAGAACTTGAAAGTGAATGAGCTACCCTGTGGATAATGGGAATTGCCCACACTATTAAATAAAAAGCAACAGAAATAAGTTGCTCTCTGTCTCTGTATGTCTCTGTCTCTCTATCTCTGTCTCTATCTCTCTGTCTCTCTATCTCTGTCTCTGTCTCTCTTTCCAACTCTGGAGAAGAATCCTCATCTCATGTTCTCATATACTCACCGAAAATTGGGACTGTTCTGGAAGGCAATGAAGCGGTTGTTTGGGGGATTATTATGGAATGGGAGAACTTGCTTTGTGTCCAGAGTGTGGAGAGGGTGGTACAGCCATGCCTTGAGGTTCATGCAGATGTGGTCTAGAACTCAGCTTCTTAAACTGTCCTCAACCTCATATGGGGTCTTTTAACTGAATGTGGGGGTTGCCAAATTATGATTTATTATCAGTAAATGTTTGATTTGAATGCCTTTTTTATATGCCAATATATGAGAGGTCATATAAAAATTTCTCGGGGAAAAAGGGGTCACTCGGGGAAAAGTTTAAGAAGACCTGGTCTAGGAGCCCATAACTCACCTCCTGACCTATTTAACTACAGAGCAGCAAAGTTGGGGGTGGAGTGGGGAATTTGGGGTCCTAACTGGGTGGCTCCTTCCTCTCCCCATCTTCCTGCCTCCCTCTTTCCTTTGATGCTGCCCCTCCTCCAGAGACATCAAACAGTCTGGAGGGTGCAGAGCATGTCTCTGCCAGGCAGTAATTAGAGTTTTCCCTCTCTTTTTCCTCCTGCTTCTCTCTCTGTGTCTCTGTTTCTGTATTTGTCTCTTTGTCTGTCTGTCTTTCTGTCTCTGTCTCTGTCTCTGTCTCTCTTTCTCTGTCTCTCTCTCTCTTTCTCTGTCTCTCTGTCTCTCTTTCTCCCCCCTGTCTTTCTTTCTCCCCCCTTCTCTTCCTCTCCCTCTCTCTCTCTCTCTGTCTCTTGTCTCTCTGTCTGTCTCTGTCTCTTTCCTTCTTTCTCCCCCCTTCTCTTCCTCTCCCTGTCTCTCCGTCTCTCTGTCTCTCTCTCGATGCTCATTTCCTTTGATGTTAAGGTATCACCTAGAATGTCACCCTTACCATTTGCCCCAAACTTCCCCCATGCCTCCTTCCCCAAATGCAGCAGAACTCAGGACCTTGGTAACATAGCGTGGTGCCCTTAGGGTAGTCACCCAGCCCAAGAGTTATAGAATCAGGCAGACCAACCCTGCACTCTCCCTCAATGCACCCTCCGGGGTTCTGGAATGGGGTACAAGTTGGCTTGTACTCGACACCCCCATATTCTCCCACACTTTTACTTTATCTTTCAAGCTCTGCCCAGGACTGGTTTCTCTGGCTTAGTTCAGCTTTCACCCATTGGGGCTCTCAAGTCTCATCTTTTTTTTTTTTTTTTTTTTAGATGGTAGTGTGATGGCTTGGCTCTAGTGGAGATAAAAGTGAAGAGAGACAGGAAGTGCTGGTGGGTTGGGGTGGGGATGGTGGCAAGTAGAGCTTCCTGGGATGGTCTGGGATATGCTTGTGGGACAGAAATGGTTGACTCAGTCAGTGACTGGGCATGGGGTGGGAGAGTGACCTTGGAGAGAGAGGTGCTGCCTCTGTGGTTCCAGGACTCTGGTGGGGAGGGAAGAATAAAGACCTTAGCCCCTAACCACTCTTTCGGATGGGGCCTGATAGGGCCCCAGGTCAGTAGAGAAAATCATTCATTCAAAAAACATGTATTAAAATCATAATAATGAAAATGATATAACATACTTAACATTTATGTAGTATTTGCAAAACATTTTACATTTATTATCTTATGTCCAAAGTAGGACCCGAAGAACAATCTCAACATTGACTATAATAATGTAAATGAAAAAATTCTCCCCCAAGTAGCACAACTCTGAGTAGCTAAAAACCCACAGTAATCTTGGAGATTGTTCTCAAAGAAGACCAATGACTTTAGGAGAGTGATATCTTGATTTGCAAGTGAATTGGATTTTAAATGAGGGAGGGCTGTGCAAAGTCACCAGATTCATTTTCTCCTCCAGAGCCATCTGGGTCCAATGACAAGACATAGATCTGGGTGACTGGAAGATGGCCCCTTAGTCTCGGAGAGCAGACAATGCATAGAGATAGGGAGCCACAGAAGGCAGAATGACATACTTCATCAAGGTCAATACATTGAATATTGTTGCTGTGCTGTTTTGCTTTCTTATAAGGGAGAGTTCAATTCTGAGAGTTTGAGGGTGAGTGGGTGAGATGAGTGCTAAGTCTATCTAGAAATGATAAGGATGAAAAAAAAATCACATTACTGATGCTAAGTGAGTAGAACCAAGAGAACATTGTACACAGCAGCAACAAGATTATGTGATGATCAACTCTGATGGATGTGGCTCTTTTCAACAATGAGGTGATTCAGGCCAGTTCCAATGATCTTGTAATGGAGAAAGCCATTTGCATCCAGAAAGAGAACTATGGGGACTGAGTGTGGATCACAACATGGTATTTTCATCTTTTTTTGTTGTTGTTTGCTTGCTTTTTTTTCTCTCTTTTTTTCTTTTTTTGATCTGCTTTTTCTTGTGCAGCATAATAATTATGGAAATATGTTTAGAAGAATTGCACATGTTTAAGCTATACTGGATTACTTGCTGTCTAGGGAAAGGAGATGGGGGAAAGGGAAGGATAAAATTTTAGAACACAAGGTTTTGCAAGGGTGAATGTTGAAAACTATTTTTGCATGTATTTTGAAAACAAAAAGCTATTATTTAAAAAATCACATCAAACTTTAAAAATTATATAAAATCACACATTGTATAAAGTAACAAGAAGATTATGTGATGTTCAACTGTGATGGACTTGGCTCTTCTCAATAATGTGGTGCTTCAAGGCAATTTCAATAGACTTGGGATGGAAAATGCCATCTGCATCCAGAGAGAAGGAACTATGGGGATGAAATGTGGATTAAAGCATAATATTTTTACCTTTTTGTTTGTTTGTTTGTTTTTTCTTTCTCGTGGCTTTTTTCCCTCACCATTTTGGTCTGATTTTTCTTTCACAACATGACAAATATGGAAATATGTTTAAAAGGGTAGTACATATTTAACCTATATCAGAGTCCTTGCCATCTTGGGGGAAGAGGATGTAAGGGAGGAAGGGAAGGAGAAAAATTTCTTACAAAACTGAATGTTGAAAACTATCTTTACATGTATTTGAAAAAAATTATATACATATATGTATCTACATATCTACATATATCTACTTGTGTCTAATGGTAGCCATTTCTAGGGCAGGGAACAGAGAAGAAAAAATTTATTATATATAAATTATACATATATAAAACTTATTATATATGTAAATGGAACATCAAGTTGTACATAATAGATTTTCAGTTTTGTGTGCAATCTTTTTTAATCATATTATTATAGAAATAATTTTATTGCATAAATCAAAAAAAGTAAAAATTTAAAAACATTATGCATTTATTTAGTCTTTACTGTATTCTAAATAGTGATCATCTTTTTAAGCTCTAGAAGAGATACAAAGTGAGATGAGACAATAGCCCCTTCCTCGAGGAGCTCATAGTACTCTGAAATCAAGAAAACATTTCAGAAACCAAGTGTCTACACAGCTTGCCCCTCCAAAGGGACTTAGGACTTCTGTCCAGAGGCGTTCTTTGAGGGAAGGTGTTTTCTCAATGCACTACTTAGGATGCAGAAAGTAAAGTAAGCCCCTAGGACAGCCAAATGAATAGAGTGGGGCTCAGAATCAAAAGACTTCACTTATGAGCCTCTGTCCCTCAGATAGCTTTAGGTTTTATGCTTTTGGCTGTCAGTGGACGGCGTCAGAGCCCCTCTCCCCATGGCGTCAGAGCCCCTCTCCCCAAGTTCCCTGGTCCCAGACCTTAGCTCCTACTCTAAACATGGGTATCTTTGTAATTCTTGATGGGTCCTTCTAGACCCAACCATGGATGACTAGAATGGGGATGGATCCCACTTCCAGCACAGAACACCCTCCTGGAAGGTGGGGAGGTGGGAGCAGAAGTATGGGAAGAAATGGGGTTTCTGGCTGAATTGAGAGAACCAGCTTGAGTCCCTGTGGGACCCTCATGGGTGGGATCCCTGAAGAGGCTGTGGTTTGGAGGGGGTACTGAGGGAACCAGGCTTGGAGAAGCCCCAGTGGTTTGTTTGGTTCTAGTGGTTGCTCCAGTGCTGGGAGGTCTGAGGGTGGCGTCCCACCCTGTGCTGGGGAGGAGAGCCCAGGGGTGTGTATGTCCCTCTGTGTGTATATGTATGTGCATATGTGCCTGAGTGTTTGCATGGGAGAGGGAATGTGTGTGTAAGTGTGTGTTTATGCATGGGTACACGTGAGGATTGGTGTTTGAAAAGGCTTGGATATTTCCATTTTCTTTTCTTCCTTGCTCACTGCACCTGTTCCAGCTCCTTCCCAATCCACCCCCTTCCCCACACTCTTTTCAACATTCTTGACCTTCTTTTCCCCACCCCACCAAGAGTCCTTGAGTTGTATCTTCCAGCTGAAGAAACTTAATTCCTAGACACCTCTCTTCTTCTTTCATCCATGGATCATTTAATTTTGGAGTTGTATTATTGAGGGGAGTGGCTAAATAGATTGTTATTAATAATAATAATAAAAACTGGTAATTATGTTTTATTTAAAGATTTGCAAAGTCTTTTACATCTATTATATGATTTCATCCTCACAAACAATTTTGGGAATTTAGGTGCTAATGTTATCCCCATTTTATAGATGAAAAAAACTGAGGCTAAGAGGTTAACATACCTAAGATCACCCAGCTAGATGTCCCAAGACAAGATCTTAACTTGGAACTTTTTGATTCTAAGCTATTCATGAGTTGTAAGAAATGATAAACATGAAAAATTCACATTTCTTCATAAATCTTTAAAAATAATTTAGTATTTTATTTTACACCAATTGCATGCAAAAACCATTTTAACATTAGTTTTTTAAAACTTTTTGAGTTCCAAATTTTCTCACTCCTCCTTCCCCTTTCCCCTCATTGAGAAACCATGCAATTCAATATAGGTTAAAAATATATGATCAGCAGAACATATTTCCACATTAATCATGTTATGAAAAAAAGCATAGACCAATAAAGAAAAACTCTCAAGAAAAATAAAGTTAAAAAAAGTATGCTTCAATCTTTATTCAGACTCCATCAGTTCTTTGCCTAGGGATGGATAGCATTTTTTGTCCTAAGTCCTTTGGTGTTGTTTTGGAGTTCTGCTGAGAATAGCTAAAATCACTTACAGTTGATCATCTTACAATATTGCTGTTACTTTGTACACAGTACATTTCACTTTGCATCAGCTCTAAATCTTTCCAGGTTTTTTTTTTCTTAGTACATTCTGCTTATCATTTCTATAGCACAATAGTATTCTATCACAATCACTTAGCAAAATTTGTTTAGCCATTCCCTAATTGATGGACATCCTTCCAATTCCCAACTTCCTGTCACTAGAAAAGAGCTGCTACAAACATTTCTGTACATATCAGTCCTTTATCCCCCTTTTAGTCTTTTTTTGGATACAGATCTAGTACTGGCACTGCTAGGTCAAGGGGTATGCACAGTTTTATAGCCCTTTGGGCTAATTTCAAATTGTTTTAAATATAGTTGTCAGTTCACAGTTCCACCAACAGGGTGTTAATGGCTCATTTTCCCCACATTCTCTCCAACATTTGTCATTCTATTTTTCTGTCCTACTAGCCAATCTAAATAGGTATGAGGTAGTACTTTAGAATTGTTTCAGTTTGCATTCCTCCAATCAGTAGTGAGTTAGAGCAATTTCCCCTCTAGTTATAGATATCTTTGATGATACTTCATCTGAAAACTGTTCATAACTCTTGAACATTTATCAGTTAGAGAATGGCTCCTATTTTTATGAATTTGATTCAGTTCTCTATATATTTGAGAAATGAGGCCTTTATCAGAGAAACTTTCTTCAAATTTTTTTTTCAGTTATAATTGCAAAATATATTTCCTTCCATCTTATTCCCCTTGCTATTTATTCTGTCTCTCTTTTTACCCTGTCTCTCCTCAAAAGTGTTTTGCTTCTGACTACTGACTCTCCCAATCCGTCTTCCTTTCTCTTATTCCTTTCCCCTCTTATTTTCTTATAAGAGATTTCTATAACATGCATACTCAAGGGGTATGCTATTCTCTCTTTGAGCCAGTTCTGATAAGTACAAGGTTCACTCATTTTCCCCCACTATCCCCATTATCCCCTCTAATGTAAAAGCCTTTTCCTGCCTCTTTTATGTGATAGAATTTATCCCATTCTACCTCTCCCTTTCCCTTTCTCCCAGTACATTTCTCTTTCTTTCTCACCCACCCCTTAATTTTATTTTTCTTTTAGATTACAATTCTTCATATTTAACTCACATCTGTGCCCTTTGTCTATATATAACTCCTAACTGAAGGTTTTATGAATTACAAATAGCATTTTCCAGTGTAAGGAATGAAAGTAAACAGTTTAATCTTAATCTTATTAAGTCTTTTATGACTTTACTTTCTTGTTCACCTCTGCAAGTCAATTTTCTATTCAGCTCTGATCTTTTCATTAAGAACACTTGAAAGTCCTTTATTTCATTGCATATCCATTCTCCCCCCCTCCCTTCCCCCAAGGATTATATTTAGTTTTGCTGGGTGGGTGATTCTTGGTTGTGATCTAGCTCCTTTGCCCTCCAGAATAATCATTATTCCAAGCCCTTCTATACTTTAATGTAGAAGCTACTAAATATTGTGTTATCCTGATTGTGGCTCCACAATACTTTTTTCTTTCTGGGTATTTACAGTATTTTCTCTTTGAACTAGAAATTCTGGAGTTTGGTTGTAATATTCCTGGGAGTTTTCATTTTGCAATCTCTTTCAGAAGATGATTGATGGATTCTTTCAATTTCTATTTTACTCTCTGGTTCTGGATTATCAGGACAATTTTCCTCGGTAATTTCTTGAAAAATGATGTCTAAATTCTTTTTTTTTTAATTAAAAATTATAGCTTTCAGCTAGTCTAATAATTTTAAAGTTATCTCTCCTGGATCTATTTTCCAGGTTAGTTATTTTTCCAATGAGATATTTCCTATTGTCTTCAATTTTTCATTCTTTTGTTTTATTGTTTCTTGATTTCTCATGAAATCATTAGTCAATTCTAATTTTTAAAATTATTTTCTTCAGTGAGCTTTTCTACTTTCTCTTCCTATTTGTCCAGTTCTACTTTTTATGGAGTTTTTCCCTTCAGTGAAATTTTGTGCTCTTTTTCCATTTGGCCAGTTCTGCTTTTCAAAGCATTCTTTTCTTAATTGGCTTTTTAATATCTCTTTTATCATTTGTCCTATTCTGTTTTTAAGGTATTATTTTCTTCAGTATTTTTTGTCTCCTTTACCAAACTGTGGTCTCTTCTTCGTAATTTTCTTGCATTACTTTCATTCTTCCAATTTTTCCTCTACTTCTCTTACTTGATTTCCAAAATCCTTTTTGAACTCTTCCATGGCCTGAGACCAATTAATATTTTCTTAGAGGTTTTGGATGTTGGAGCTTTGACTTTGTTATATTCTCCTGAGCGAATGTTTTGATCTTTTTTGTCACCATAATAACTTTCTATGGCCAGAATTTTGTTGTTGTTTGTTCACTTCCCTAGTCTATTTGTTGACTTTTAACTCTTTGTTAAAGTGAGGTTCTGCTTCTGGAGCGGAAACTACATTGTTCCAAGCTTCAGGGGTTTTGTGCAACTGTTTTCAGAGATACTTCTAGTGTGTTTTCCATTCTTCCAAGATGGTATGATCTAAGTGTTTACAGACCTGTGCTCTGGTCTGTGAGCAACCATCATGTTTTGTGCCCTGGGGGGAGGGTCTTTGCTCCACTATGGCTATAAGTTTTGGTGTGCTAGTGTTCTTTCTCACTTTGGGACTACCATTCAGGAATGTGACTGATGCAAGTATGGGAAGAGCAACAGAGTCCTGACTCAGTGCTAGCAAAAAAACTCCAATAATATCCTTTTGACCAGTATTTCAACTCTCTTACCCTCTGTGGGCTAAAAGCTCCAGAAGCAGCAGAAGCTGCTACTGATTTAGTGGCTTCCAAGGCCTTCTCCTAGTTTACTGGAATTGGATTGGTGCTGGCAAGGTTTGTGCTGGGCTGTGTTCCTATGACAACCAGGTGTGACAAACCTGTCCTGCTGAACTTCTAAGTTGTCTTTGGCTGGAAGATTATTTTACTCTATCCTTTTGTGTGCTTTGCTGCTTCACAAATTATTTTATGGCATTATTTTAAAATGTTTGAAAAAGAGATCAGGTGAATTGCTGCATTTTCTTTAGCTTTTTTTTTGGAGAAGATTTACATGAATGGATGCAGAATGAATTAAGTCAAATTAAGGAAAATAATGCAAACCATCCCTATAATAATATAAATGGAAAGCATAACCTCCCGCCCCAAATCAGAAATTGAATGCTATATGATTATATTGACCAAGCTTGGGCTAGAAGAAAAGATGAGAAAATGTGCACCTCTCTCCTGCTTCTTGACAGAGGTGGAGGACTGTGGATATGGAACACTGCATATAGTGTTTCTCAGACTCAAATGATATGTTGGCTAGCTTTGTCAAACCTTTTTTCCTTTTTAATTTAATTTGTTTTGTTACAAGGAATGAGTAGGTAAGAGAGGGAGAATATATTTGAAAAGGAAGGTGATATAAAGACAAAAGATATCAATAAAAATTTTTTTTAAAGAGCAATGGGGCTGTAAGAGGAGGAAACTGACCCAGCTGGTTAGTGGCAAAACTGGGATTGAAACAAGTTTTCCTGGCTTTATTTGACACCCATCTTGATCAACTACTTTTGTGGCTCAGTTTCCCTGCCTTGACCCTGAACATTACTTCCTCCTTAGGGAGAAATAAATTATCACAAGATTGTTGTGATATCAGCAGAACTCTTTCTCTCCCTAGCAGTATCTCCTTCCTTCTCCTCCATCCTCTCCTTTTTCCTTTTCCCTTTTCCTCAGCCTAAACATGGGGAGGTGTCCAGAGAAAAGGAAAAGGGCTTCATGTAAACCTCTGATAGGTGGACATTTCTGTCCAGCCTATTTAACATGTTTCCACAATACCAGACCATAGGAGCTAGGTTCCTAGAGCCTTGGTGACATCTCCCAGCACTGACTTCAGTTATATGTGTATATCTAGAAGAAGTGCTGGAGAGAAAGGGAGTGATCTGAAGTACGGATCTCTTTTCCCACATTAGTGTCATGGGGAAAAGGAAATCCAGGCATCCTAGGTCCCAGAAAGGAACCACACCTCCTTTTATTCCACCATTTATTCTCTCATACCAGAGAATTTTGCCTTTTCCGCCTGACTCACAGAATATCTGCTGGGCTTGGATTATTGGCTCTAAGAGAAGAGGATTAAGGAGAACCTAGAGAGAAAAAAGGAGGCAGTGTGTCCCAAAGGGGATTAAGAGAGAGTGTGTTTATTTTGCTTTTAGAAAGTAGGGATCTGGGCTGTGCCTAGATTCTTTCCTATTAGAGAGACTTGTCTGTACATATTGATTCTCCCACAGAACACTCTTCAAGATCTGGCCCAATATAACACCAGTTTCCATCTCTACATCTCTACCTTGAGCAAGTATGCTTTGTGGGTACAGCTCTGTGAATACTTCAGGGAGAGACTTAGGGAAAGAGGAGGCAGTCCTTGCCCACAGGAAGCTTCCAGTCTGGGAGGGAAGGATGCAGTCCCTGCCCTCAATGAACTCCCAATCTAAAGGGATAGATAAGACACTCCTAGATCACAGAGAGATGGGGGCACAGAGGGTCTGCTGTAGGAATCTGTACTAGTGGGAATGGAATAGGAAAGGAAAGTATGCTGAAGTCTGACTTCTATCTTGCTGCTTAACTTTCAGCTAGTCCCAATTCCTTTTTTTACTTAATAAATTTTTTTTCAATTAGCAAACATTTTTTTCTCCCCTCCTCTTCTCTTACTGAAAAGCAATTTTCCCTACTGAAATACAAAACTCTTATGATAAATATTCACAGTCAAGCAGAATATGAAGGATAATTTAAAAAATTTTTATTTTCTCCAGTTACATGTTAAAAAACACAACTTGTTTTTGGTTATACAAGTCAAGCAAAAATAAATTTCCATATTGGCTATGTCCAAAAAAATGTAACTCAATTTGTATTTGGAGTCCATCATCTCTATCAAGAGATGGGTAGGAGGTTTTCTGGAATAGTGACTGATCTTTTCATTGGTCCAAATTTCATAGGGTTATAGATTTAAAGCTAGAAGGGATCTTTGAGGTCAATCCCCTCATTTTACAGATGAAGAAAGTTTCTGAGGTTGCTATCTTTGGCAACACCTTGGAATAGGTGGGGTCCTAATATCACATCTGAGGATTCTCTAGCTCCCACCCCTAGTTTCCAAAGAGAATCCTGGAAGGAAGCCAACAACTCATGTTCTGACAGCTGTTCCAACTATAATTGGGTCTTCTCTGACCCAGACCCACCAACCACTAAAGAGGTCTCTGCCTTTCCAGGGAGCTGGGATGATGGTCAGGGAAAATGTTAAGCCCAGAACCTCTGATTGACAGGAGTATGCATGTGCAGTATGTATGTGTGTGCCAGATGTGAGACCGAGGGGATCCTTTCCCAAAGGAGGGGCCGATTCATTTTTGCACAGTGACTGACCTCAAACTGTGGGAGGAGGTTGGGGAAAAAGAGAGACTGGGGTTTGGCTTCTCTTCTTGGGGCATAGGGTCTGAAGGGAGGAGGGATGGACAGGAAAGTCTCTTAAAAGACCACGTGGGTGGTGTTGGGGATGGAGAGGGGTGGTTCTTGGGATCCAGTAGCCACAGAGACAAAAAAAGACTCATGCTTTTGCATACACACACACACACACACACACACACACACACACACACACACACACAGAAATAGTATCAAAGAAAAAAAAAGACAATGACTCAGAAAGCTCCGACTTCCAAGATGCACAGGAATGATACAGACAGTCAACTAATATTTATTAAGCACTTACTATGTGACAGGTACTAAGCTAAATGCTGGGATTACAAAGAAAAGCAAAGGATAATCCTGGCTGCCAAGCAGTTCAGAGGCTAATGGGGAAGACAGCCTACAAACAATTATAGACATACAAGATATATACAGGATAAATTGAGCGACTTCTGAAGACTAACATTTGCCTGACCTAAATGCCTCCCCTCCTTTCTCTAAAAAAGCCTTTATCCAATTTCCTTCATGTTTCCTACATCTCACTTCTCTGACCATCATGCCCTTTTAGCCATCTCTTAACCAAATGCCTCCAATATCCCTAACCTACTCTTCCCTTTATTTCCATTGTACTCTCTGGAACCTCCATTCTGATGTTTAATTTTGCCCCTCCCTTTGGTAGTTATATGTGTGCACCTTGTTTTTCCCAATAGAATATAAACTCTTTTACTGTCCTGCCTTTATATCCCCCAGACCTAGGAGAGTGTCTAACACATAATTGGCTTAATAAATACTTATTATATTTTTTCAGGTATATATCTCCTTAAAATTAAGCTTTTTATTCTCAAAACATATGCAGTTAGTTTTCAATACTCACCCTTGCAAAACCTTGTGTTCCAAACTTTTTTTCTCCCTCCTTTTTCCTCATCCCCTCCCCTAGATGGCAAGTAATCAATACATGTTAAATATGTGCAATTCTTGTATACATATTTTCACAATTATCATGTTGCACAAGAAAAATCAGATCAAAAAGGGAAAAAAGGAGGAAGAAAACAAAATGCAAGCAAACAACCACCAAAGAGTGAAAATACTATGTTGTGATTCACATTCAGTCCCCGCAGTCCTCTCTCCAGGTGCAGGTGGCTCTCTCCATCACAAGACCATTGGAACTGGCCTGAATCACCTCATTGTTGAAAAGAGACACGTCCTTCAGAATTGATCATTGTATAATCTTGTTGCTGTGTACAATATTCTCTTGATTCTACTCACTTAACTTAATAAATGCTTATTAAATTGAACTATATATTTTTTAATACCAGTGTCTAGAGCTCTGGCCAGTTTAAGAGTCTCTCTGTTTGGCACCTTAGTGTATATTCTGTCTTCATCATCTTGCTAAGGACAGAGACTATCTTCCCATCAGACCAGGCAATATCCAATTAGAGTTGGATCCTCACCTATAAAAGAGAATGAATGTGAAATATTGGGATGAGGGTGGGGATGAGAAGGGATTGGGTGTGGGATAAATCACAGACAATTCTGGTACCTTCTGCTTGCAGAATATTTCAGCTTGTAGTTATGACCCTTGAGAGGCCAAGAAATTGGAGATCTTCCCTCTCTTTCACCCCTGCTCCTCCTCCATCTAGTCCATTTTTTCTCCACACCATATCTCATCTCAATCCCCTTCCCTCCATTGCTATTGCCCCTAACTCAATTCAGGCCTTTATTGCTTCTCACCCGGATTACTCTAAAAATTGCCAAATTAATATTCCTACTCTCCTACTCAAAAACATTCAATGGGGCTCCCTATCACCTTTAGAATAAAAAATCAAACTCCCTCAGCCAAGCATTTAAAACTTTCTACAATCTGGCTTCCTCTCATCTTTCCAGACTGCATAACTTATTGTTCTAGGCAAACTGGTTCTTAACTGTTCCCTAAACTTGTCATTTCTTCTTTAGCCTTCCTGCTTCCAAATAGTTTGTATCCCCATGGTCCTCTTCACTTCTATCTCCTAGAAATCCTCCTTTGTTTCAAGACTCAGTCTAGAATCAATGCAAAAATCAAAGATAATATAAAAGTATTTATGATGAATTTACTTCCAGAGAAAACTAATGAACTCTGAAGTATAATTTTTTCACTTTTAAAATTTTTCTCACTTTTTAAAAAAATTATTTTCACTTTTTTTTTACAAGATGGTTAATATAGAAATATGTTTGGCAGGGATTCACATATATTATTTCTCAATGAGTGGGGAAAAGGCTGGAGGAAAGGGAGATAATTTGGAACTCAAAATTTTGAAAATGAATATTAAAAAAGTAAATAAAATTTTGTCAGAAAAAAAGACCAAGTTCAATGCCATCTCTTTCTCAAAGCCTTTTCTAATCTTCTAAATTGTTAAAGCTTTCCCTTTCCCATATAGCTTTCTACTTACTTATTTGAATATATTCTCCCTCCACAGTAGATTGTAAACTCTGAGGGAAGAGATTGCTTCATTTTTGGTTTTGTATCCTCATCTTAGCACGATGCCTAGTGTAGAGCAGGAATTTCATTTGTGCTTGTTGAATTGAGTTGAATTCTGGAGAGATTCTGAGGATTTCAAAACAGTATTGGTGGATTTTGAATTCCTTTACTGAGTATTGGACACTCTAGTCAGTTTTCTGAGGGAGTTTGAAGGGGACTTAGAAATCTTCTAAACTAAAAACCTTATTTTATACGAGAGGAACCTGAAACCCTAGGGTAGAAGTGGAGAATGTCTACTTGCAGGCCATACAGACTGGGGAAATCACTTGCTAAGGCAATCACAGATGATGATGAACTGAAATCTAGGTATAAATTCCCACTGCTTGAGTTCTATATTTCATAATTTTGTATGGCTCATGACTGATGTTGTAAATATCCAAATGGCCCTTGGAAGAAAAAAGGTTCCCCATCTTTGCCCCAAAGAATATGTGTGATACAGTACAAGAACCAGAACCAGAACATGTAGATAGGCCTCTTGCTTCCAAGTCCTATGCCATGATGTTATTGGTCCTTTTCAAAAATGAAGGATGAACAAAAAAAAATAGTGCTTTCCTTCCCATCACCCTGTTTTTTCAACAAATATGCTTTTTTAAAATGGCTATCAAGCATCATTAATTCATATTTTGTTCTCTAAGAGCATGTAATCCCTATTAGAACTCAAGTTCTACTAGAATCCCTTTTAGAGCTCTGAAGGGTATAAATATCTAATAACTTCATGCTTAGTTCATGGGGGTGGCCAAGAGGAGTACAGAAGATAGAACTCTGAATTTGGAACCAGAAGACTTAGGTGCAAATCATAGTTCTGCTACTTATTATTTATGACTTTGGGCCAGTTAGATCACATCTCCGGGCCTCTGTTTACTGATCTGTAGAATGGAAGAGTTGAATTAAATGACCATTATGATCGATTTTGGTTTTAGACATATTTTATGAAAGTGGCTTCAGGAGGTGCAATGTGTACAGACAGATCTACAAAGACAATATCTGTGGCTTTGCCCCTCCTCCTCAGAATCTCTGCTCCAGTATCAGATGTTTTCCCTCCCACTCCAAGCCATCTCTGGACCACAATGGGAAAGTGACCTGGGATTCATCCTCCCTCTGCCATCTCCACTCTTGAAAAAGAACATCCCCAGCTTTTCCCCTCCTTTACTTCTCTTTTTCCTTTTCTTCCTCTTTTTTTTTGTCTTTTTTCTTAACTCCCTTGCCAAGTTTCCTGACATAGGTACTGATGCTTTCTGAATATTTTCTTCCAGCTCAACATTCCTCTGCTCAAAGGGTGGCTGAATTCCCTGGTGGAACTCCAACACCAGGCAGCTCCCCCCAAATGCTTTTGGGCTTTTGCCCACCTTGTCCTTAAGGATGGATGAAGAGAACTGAGAGGCTTCCAGAACTGAGGTGAAAAATCTCCCCCCAGGGGTTGGTGAAGGGCAAGGTTTTTCCCCCAGAGTTCCTCGGCTTTGGGGCTCTGCCAACTTCTACATACCTTTGGTCCCGCCCCAGAAAGATCTGACTTGAAGGCCGAGGTGTCAGGCAAACCCCAAACTGGCGTGGGGCCTGTTTGATCCTTATTCCCTCCTCCCCTTGGAGCTCCCGGGGCCTGCTGGGGCTGGTCCCTTCTTGGCTGTGAGCCAAGCATCTCCAACGTGCATTCCTCTCTGGGTGACAGCACCCCCTCCCCTATGCACATACAGGAGAACAGGAGTCTTCATACAAAAGTGTCCCTAACTCCAGTCCTAGAACCCTTCTAGCTTCACAGCCCCTCTGACTTTTCCTTCCCCTTTCTTTCCCTCCTTTCCTCTATTTCCCCTCCAGAAATGCTTAACACAGTAGACAATGACAAGCTTGATGTTTTTTGACATGACTTTTTTTTAAATTTATTTTTTCTTTTCTTCTTTCCCCCTCTTTTCATTGTACTTTCCATCTTCATTTTTCTTCCACTTTAATTTTTTATTATAAACTTAACCATCATTAACAAATACAAGTTCAAAATATTGAAAGAGCAAAAAAAGATTGAAGATGATTGTGAGCTCCTATTATGTAATTTTAAAAATGTAATTTAAATTTAACAAGGTTAAATTACAAAGTTACAAAATTGCTCTATTTTCATGTCCTCCTGAACTTCCCTTTGTTTTCTTTGGTGCATTTGGGGGGGACTATCTTTATCACTTTCCATCAACTTTCTCCCCCCCATCAGAAACCCTTCTTTGTAACAAACAATTAGAGTTAAACAAATGAACACGTTCCTTTCCTTCTTTTCTTCTTTCTCATTTTTTACTCTTCTCTTTCTTCTTTGCTTACTCTTCCCTCACTCCTTGGTTTGGCAAGATAGATAAAAAATCTATCTAAAAAAATGTTCCAGGGTCTCCTGACATGGGCAGGCAAAGGTCATGTCTGGGCAGATAAGCCTTCTAGAAAACTTTATTTATCTATGGTTGTAAATGGTGTCTTCCCGATGGACCAAAGGGGAGGCATCTTGTTTTGATAGAAAGAGACACATATTTTCAGACATTATTTGATCAGTTAATGCTAATTTTTTCCTCTTATTTCATCTCTAAAAAATACTATTTGCTATGAGGCACGCTTCATTCTAGGAGAAATAATGGTGATAATAACAAAACCCATCAATAAAAACATTTTTAAAAGAGCATTTGTTTTAGAATCATAAAAGCTGGATGCAAGCTTGTTACAAGACTATCATTTTCCTTATTCCCCTGTTCAAGAAACTTCTATGGCTCCCTATTGTACCTAGAATAAAAAAAGAAATTACTCCACTTTGTATTTAAAAGCACTTCAAAATAGGGCCCCAATGTGGCTTTCTAGATTGATTTCAACTTACTGTCCTTTACAAGGTATGTTTGCAGCCAAAGTGACCTCCTTTCTGTTCCCTTATGTGACATTCTAGCTTCCCAGTCTGTGCTTTTGCAGGCTGCAGCTCTCCCCTCCATTCTTTGAAAGCTCTTTCATCTCACATCTACCTCCCTGAATTTCCAGATTGGGAATGTTGCTTTTGGACCTTTGTGAAGGAATGGCCCTTCCTCTTCTGTAAGATGGAATTGTATGGGGCTCCGAGTCCTAACAAGGACCATGATTGGGCATTGCCTATTCTCGATGTCATTAGGATTGGTGTCTGTAACTCACTGGAGTTAACCCAGGAAGCTCTGCTGGCTTTATGGCTAGCTTGTTGTTCAGTCATTCATTCATGTCCAACTCTTCATGACCCTGTGGACTGTGTCCATAGGATTTTCTTGGCAAAAACACTGGAATGTTTTGCTATTTCCTACTCTGGTTTAAAGCAAACAGAATAACTAGGCTAGGGTCTGAGGCCAGATTTGAATTTAGGACTTCCTGACTGTAGGTGTAGTGTTCTATTCACTGAGCCAACTAAATGTCACTATGGCTAGTTTAGGGTCATCTAAATTTGCTTTATTTTATCTGCTTTTCTCCTTAAGACCTAGAAAAACCAATTTGAAAAACTACTTCACTCACAGAGGGACTAAGGTAGAAGTACTTATACCTTTTGGTTAGTCTGGTGGAGCCTTTGGACCCAGAATAATGTCCATATATGCATAAAATAAAATAAATAGAAAGCCAATTATATTAAAATTCAGTTATCAAGATGAAATTAAAACTATTTGTAGTAATATGAAAAGGTGCTCCAAATCACTATTGATCAGAGAAATGCAAATTAAGACAACCCTGAGGTACCACTACCTCCCTGTCAGGTTGGCTAAAATGACAGGAAAAGATAATGACGAATACTGGAGGGGATGTTGGAAAGCTGGGACACTGATACATTGTTGGTGGAACTGTGAATGGATCCAACCATTCTGGAGAGCACTTTGGAACTATGCTCAAAAAGTTATCAAACTGTGCATACCCTTTGACCCAGCAGTGTTTCTATTGGGCTTATATCCCAAAGAGATCTTAGAGGAGGGAAAGGGACCCACATGTGCAAGAATGTTTGTGGCAGCCCTTTTTGTAGTGGTTAGAAACTGGAAACTGAATGGATGCCCATCAATTGGAGAATGGCTGAATAAATTATGGCATATGAATGTAATGGAATATTATTGTTCTGTAAGAAACGACCAGCAGGACGATTTCAGAGAGGCCTGGAGAGACTTGCATGAACTGATGCGGAGTGAAGTGAGCAGAACCAGGAGATCATTATACACGGCAACAACAAGACTATATGAGGATCAGTTCTAATGGACATGACTCTCTTCAACAATGAAATGTTTCAAACAAGTTCCAATTGTTCACTGAAGAAAGCCATATACACCCAGGGAGAGGGATGTGAAATGTGGACCACAACATAACATTTTCATGCTCTCTATTGATGTTTGCTTGCATTGTGTTTCCTTTCTCAGATTTTTTTTCTTGTAGATATGATTTTTCTTGCACAAAAATCATGTGTGGAAATATGTATACATATATTCGATTTGTCAAGTATTTTAACATAATTAACATGTAGTGGATATCCTGCCATCTAGGGGAGGGGTGGGGACTAGGGGGGGAAATTCGTAACAGAAAGCTTTGTAAGGGTCAATGTTGAAGAATTACCCATACATATGTTTTGCAAGTAAAAAGTTTTAATTAAAAAAATTGAGTTATCAAAATGTTATTTAAAAATTCATAGACCATTGGATTACTTGCTTAGGGAACCATTGGATTACTTGAAGAGAGGAAGAGAGAAAAATTTGGAACACAAAGTTTTGCAAGGATGAATGTTGAAAATTATCTTTGCTTATATTTTGAAAAATTAAAAGCTATTAGTATAAAAAAAGCCAGGCCGGGGGGGGCGGGGAGGGGAAGAAGATAATGAAGAGATCCATGGGTGGGGGAAAGTTAAGTAATAGCAAGGCAAGTTAAGGAACAGAATTAAAGTAGAAGACTTAGCAGAAATAGAAAAGAAGAGATATACATAAATACTACAACACAGATCAGAAGTTGAATTTATTAGAAAAAATGTATGGTTAGTAATCATTGATCTTAGACACAGTCAAACAAAGATTCAATCAAGAGAGAAATTTACATTGCATGTCAGTGATACTAATATTTTTTTAGATGTATCTTTACATATGGGTAAATTCATGTATATATATACACATGTGTGTATATATGTATGTGTGTCAGAGTATGTGTCAGTGTATGGCATGGATACATATGAATGTCGTGCTATATATGTGTGTGTGTAGATATATGTATATGTGTGTGGGCCTGTGGATAAGTGTGAATTATGTATGCACAGCAGAGAACAGAAGAGCAACCTACAAGGAAATAAAGGAAAGATGGTCACTCATGAATATAATTTCTTTTACTATTATATACCCTTTCTTGAACTGGAAATTCATTGTTATATTTTGAATCCTCTCTGACATTCTGCTGGGCACATTGCAATGTTCTGCTTTATTTTATTTTTATTTTCTCGTTTTCTTTTTTCTATTAAATTTAAAAAATTAAAAAGCTATTATTATAAAAAATTCATAGACCCCCATTTTCAGGTAAAGAACCCTTATTCTAAAGGGAAGGAAAAGAGGGGATTCACCCTTAGGTCAGGAGGGACTGGGAGAGAAGGAGAGTTCTGGAAACCCAGGAAGGGACTGGAGAAAAGAGGGATGAGATAAAGAACCTCCAGGTCAACAGGTTTGGGAGTTGAGTTTTGAGGGGAATGATGGTGAAAGTAGAGCACTGAGTAGAAAAGGAAGAGAAAGAAAGCCCATGTGGGATTGGGATCTGGCGGGGTTCTTTGCTACTTGGGGTGATTTCCTCTTCCTCTTCCTCTTTCTTTTCCTTCTCCTTTTCTTCTCCTCATTCTTTTCCTCCTCCTCCTCCTTCTCTTTCTTCTCTTCAACCATCTTCTCTTCCTCCTCCCCTTCCTGTTCCTTCTCTTCTTTTCCCCTCTTCCTTCTCTTCCTCCCTCTTCTCCTTCTCCTTGACCTCCCATCTTGATGGGGGATAAGTAGTTTGCTCTCAGGAACCCTCCTGAGAGAGGAAGAATATAGAAAGACATACATAGAGATTACTAGACTCCAGCCAGATGGAGTCCTAGATATGAGGGCTGAGGGACTGGAAAGGGATGGTAGGCTTGGGTGCAGAACTGGATAAAGGAAGTCAGAAATTCCTGGAAGAAGGTAATATGGACTAGGAAAGACTGGGAAAAGGGGGTAGAAAATAGGCAAAAAAAAAAAATTAGGAAGGGTGGATGCACGAGGGAATGATATTTGAAGTCAGAGAGTGAATTGTAAAAATTGTCCTAGAAATGGAGCAGGCCTAGGAAACAAAGAGGGCAGGTCTGTCCTAGACAGATAGATGGAGATAGACAGAGGAGGAATGCCAGACAAGTGGACAGATGAAAGAACCTGGAGTGGATCCTTAGTCATAACCTTAATTCCCTCTCTTACCTGGGTAGGGTGGGGGCATTCTCCCTGTAATTCCTATCACCCTCAGTACTTATTTCCTTGCTACTGAGATTCCCTCCCTCTTTCCCCACCAAGGGCAACTGGGAGGAGAATGAGGATGGCTGGAGGTGAGATGTCTAAGCCCAGACAGAGCCTCTAGTTCAAAGGTTTGGCTTCCAGGAAATGGAGGGGGTGCAGGGAAGTGGAGGAAGAACCTAGAGTTTGAAGAAATGGACACTGTTGGAAGCTCACGTGGTGGTGGTCAGCCAGGTCAGGGAGCCTTTTTCTGGGGTTGGTACCTGTCATGGGTTAGTTTGGAGATTCAGAAGAAGGTAAAAGGGACCATGTGGGTTTATCTACACAGAGTTAATCCTTTGAAGAGCAATTTTCTATCTTCTTTCCCTTTTCTTTTCTTTCTCTAGTAGAGGAGGGAGAGCTAAACTTACAATTAAGATACCGGTTTCAAAGCCTGCCCCAGATCCATATCAGTTGTATGGCTATTGACATGCCTTTTAACCTTCCAGAGGGTCAATTTCTTTATCTAAAATGGGAAATTATTCCTTCTCTAGGCCTGATATCAGGAGGAGTGTGAGTCAGGATCAAATAAGTTAATTTGGAGTTTACATGAATTTACTTAGCTTTAAAGTGTTTTATATTTATTACTATTGTTTCATAAATATGAGTTATCTTTTCCCTGCTTTTATGCTGCCTGCTTATAAAAGATTCAGATATCTATAGAAGGTTTATAATAAAATCTGAAAAAAATCTGAATTTTGTGATTTATGCAGATTCATTAATTCAGTTCAATTCAACAAACACTTATTAAGAACCAACCATGGGCTAGATCCTGTGCCAGATGCTGGAGACATTTCATCACTCTAGTGGATCAAGGGTTTAAATGAGACAGGCACACCTTCCCAGGATCCAGATGTAACCAATCTATTCCTTCTTAGGCTATGCAACTTTTATCCATGATGTTCTGTAAGTTTACCACAAGGAGTCTATTGAACATGGTCTTCCTTGAATTTTTTATTTTTTTTTTTATTTTACACTATGAAGCTACAAATTAGTGTGAAGGACATTCATTGGTTGTCCCTTGAGCTTGCCATGTGACCAGTCCCTTTTTTCTCATGATATGACTTTCTCTACACTACTTCTTTTGGGTTTCTTATGCCCAACATGCACTTCTTCGTTGTCCCTGGGTTGAGCCTCAACTTAAATTCTCCAGATACTGTGATATTTCATGATTCTAGTTACATTACTAGAAGATTATTAGCATTAAAAAGATCATCTGGGATATACAGATAAAAAAGATATGTGGAAGATCATAGAGAAGCTCAGATCTACCATGTATACGTCAACAAAAGTCTGGAAATTACCCCTGAGCAAATAATGATTCAAAGCAGAAATCCAAAGAGAAATAAGAATAACTGGTAAGATTTTGAAAGGGTAGAATGCATTGAACACTGGAGGGGTTGGAGGCAAAAGTTTGTTACTTACAACTCAGGAGATAGAATGAATGTGGTTCTCTGTGCTCAATTCAACCCCACTAAACAAGTATACAAAAAGTGACCTGGCAATGCAGTAGGATGGGTGTATCTTGGTCAAAGGTCCTAAACAGAGACTAGGCTGGACTTTATGGACTAGTGCATATGGATTGGCTCATATCAACATGGATCAATCGGTAAGAGCAATCTTTGACTATATATAGAGAATTTTAACTGTATCACAGTAACAGTCAAATTGAGTTATAACACACTGGATAGGTTCTGCCTTAAGGAAACATGCATTACTCTGCAGGCCTGGGAGGAGAACATTAAGACTGACTGCTGACCTGTGGCTACTCAGTAATCCTTTTCACATGGTTCAGGATTCCACAAAACCAAAAACAGTTAAAAGCTCATAGACACTAGGAAAGGGATCTTACCAGGGAAGCTAGCATGAATACAGATAAATAATCTAGGAGTCTGTCAATACTCTGCCCAGAGATGCTCCAGAGATGCACCTGAAGCATTCAGGTAACATTCTGTTTCTGATGGTTAGGAAACCTGGAGAAATTTGGCAGGGAAGTTCAGAGTTAGGGAGGGATGGTTGAAACCCTCAGTATTCTGACCATGGAGATAGTTCAGACACTGAAAAGTTCTGATTGAGACACCAAGATGGAGGTGATGGTGATGGTGGTGGGAGAAGACCCTGAATACTCTAATATTCAGACCGTGGATGAGCCAAGGGAAGAATAAAGCCTGTCAGGAGGACTGCAAGCATAGATACACCAGGGGATGTAGAAACCTATGACTGAAGCCCAGACCAAAGAGGGCCAGTTAAGTTATCTAGAAGTAGAGGAGACAGAGTATAACCTTGACATAAAGTCTCAGACCAGAAACAAAGGCTAAAGTTATGAGTAAAAGAAGATAACCAAACGTTATGAAGAATATTGTTCAAGAGATTTTCCCCTAAGGTAGGCTCAAAAAAAGAATAATTCCACAACTTGAAGTAGAAACTTCAAAGGAAACCCTTGCCCAAGTAGTGGATTCCATGGAAATTAGAATGGAATAAACAGATCTCAATGACTCCAAAAAATAACAAAAAGTATTAGTATAAAATCAAAAGATTGAAAAAATAGGAGAAAATGTAAGATATCTATTTCTTAAAAATAAGTGACCTAGAAAACAGGTCAAGGAAATATATTAAGAATAATGACCAAAGAAAACCTGTATACCATATTTTATGAAATCATTAAAAAAAATGTCGAAATCTGTTAGGACCAGAGACAAATAGAAAATACTGTTCACTTTCTGAAAGAAACCCAAAGGTGAAAATTCCCAATAATGTCATAGCCAATATCCAGAGCTTTTAGGTCAAAGAAAAAAAATATTGTAAGCAGCCAGAAAGAAAGAGACCAAATACTGAGGAACCATAGTCAGTATCACATAAAACTAGGCAGCTGCTACCATAAAAGAGAGGCAATTTTGGAGTAAAATATTTCAAAAGATAAAAAAATAAAGGTTTACAATCAAGGATTATTTCTCTTGATGAATTAACTATATTCCTAAAGAGGAAAGTGGAATAGATTATCTTAAAGTTTTCCTGGTGAAAAAACCAGAATTGATTAGAAACTTTGAAATGTAAACATAGAAATCAGGAGAAACGTAAAAAAGTAAATACATTTGACCCATTTGAAAAAGGCAAAAATGATGTTAAAATACTATTACATTCTAATGGGGAGTGGGGAAGAGACAGCTGTTCCTTCAGAATCCTCATTTCTTCAAGGGTTACAGAGAATTAAATAAGATAAAAAGAGAATGTGAATATGGTTTTATTTTAATCCAGCACTCTTAAGAGAGGAAATAAAAGAGATGAGAAAGGCAACAGGGAATAAGTAAAGAAGAAACTATTTCTCATAGTATGGATATATAAGACGCATATATAAACATGGAGGAAGGAATGGGGAGAAAGGGCATCACATAAAACTCAGTCTTTTCTGAATTGCACAAAGGAGAATTGAACATGCACACATACACAAAAAGAGTTTGGGATAGAAATACATTTAATTAAATTGGGAAATAGGCAAGGACAGAGAGGAGTTTAAGAAGAAAGACGGAATAGATAAAGAAAATAGTTATAATTCCAATGTTACATAAACTGGTTGCAAAAATAGAAAAAAGAGGGATCCTATCAAATTCCTTTTATAACACAAATATGGTCCTAAAGCAGGAAGAGACAAGGCAGAGAAATGAAACTATAGAACAATAATCTAGTAAATATCAGCACAAATATATTGAATAAAATATTAGCAAAGAGGCTATGGAAACATATTAAATGTATATATGTTCATATACACATATGTATTGAGAATGCACACATATATATGATGACTGAACTGGATTTATTCTAGAAATATAGGGTTGGTTCAGTATTAGGAAAACCATAAAATAATAAATCACATGATTACATCACTAGATGAAGAAAAATATTTTTGACAAAATACAATATTAATTTCTATTAAAAGGAAAAAAATAGGAACAAATGGATTTTTCTATAATGTGGCAAACAAGGTGTCTTTAAAATTGAGAGTCAACATTTTGTGTCCTGAAAAATCAATAGAGGTCTTTCCAAAAAAATAAGAAATAAGGAAAATGTTAAAGAAAAATATGTTAATACTGTAATTTAGATTTCAAGCACATCTATCAGAAACAATTTCATAATTTAACATTATTCTAAACCAAGAATTTCTAGCTTAGAGATAGAAATGTTCAAATTGACAGTCTCCTTATGCTTTTGGACATCTCTCTACCCCAAGACAATTAGAAGTAACATTTATAGAAATCTTAAACAAAGAAAAGATCACAATATATCAAAATGCAGTTTTGGGTTCAAATTCTGGAGCAATTGCCACTCAATCTTTAAATAAAACTTAAAGTTAAAAACTCTCTTTGACCACTCCCTCCAAAGACTAAATAAAATCTCCTATCTGTGATCCATACCTTAATTTCCTGGGAACCAGAAAGGCAACATCTTAACACAATGATCTGAAAGCAAGAGGTGTTTGTGTTTCGAGTTTGAGTACCACCCTCAATCCATTTTCCCAAAGCCTTACTTTCTTGTTTTTGATTTTCTATATACTTTCCTACAGAGAAAAGAGGGAAAGATATCATATAAAAAAAGGATTTTTTTTTGCCTTTTTGCTGAGGCAACTGGGTTAAGAGACTTGCTCAGGGTCACACAGCTATTGCCCAGAGTCACACAGCTAAAAAAAAAGGATTTTTTAAAATATACTTCCACAGAAGGATATCCATTACTACCATCATTACCACTTTATTTGATACAGTTCTAGAAATTCTAGTTATATAAAAAACAGGGGGAAAAGCATTTTGACAAAATAAACATTAAGAAGAAACAAAATCATCACTTTTTCAGATGATGTAAGTTTACTGAGAAAACGTTAAAGCTTCAGCTAAAAATTATTTACTTTGGCAAAGTAGCAAGTTATAAAATAAACCCATATATTTCATCAGCCTTTTATGTTACCAACAAAACTCAAAGAGATAGAAAGAGAAATGCCATTTAAAATAACTAAAAAAATTGAGTCTACTTACCAAGGCCTACACAGAAATTAAATGAGTACAACTAAAACACTTTTTATAGAAATAGACATTTAAATAATTATAGAAATAATAATTAATCATGGTTGAGAATATACATATAATAACAATGAAAATATTACCAAAACAAATTTTTAAAAAATCCTGTAGCAATCAAACTATCCATGGGTTTCTTCAGACAGTAGGAAAAAAAAATAATAAAATTCATTTGGAGTAATAAAAGGTCCAGACTTTAAAGGGAAATAATGAGTTAAAAAAAAGAGAGAGAGAGAAGTAAAGGGAGCTAGCAGGACTATATCTCAAACTAGAATACAAAGTAATAATCACCAAAATGGTACTGCTTAAAAAATAGAACTGTTCATCAATGGCACAGTTTAGGTACATAAGATTCAGGAACAAACAAAATAATCATAATCATAATCAAAGACCCTAAGTACCTGATAAGAACACACTATTCTCCAGATACTAATGGGAATGCCAGAAACTAGTCTGGCAGAAATTAGGTTTAGACCAAAATCTCACATTACATGCCACAATAAGGTATAAATGGTAAAAATGGTCACATCATGAATAACTTAGAGGAATAAGGGAGAAGACTTATTTTTTTTCACAACTATGGATGGGGAAAGATTCTTTAACCAAACAAAGGACTGAGAGGATCAAAGGACAATTTTGATTACATTAAATTGAAAAGCTTTTACACTAACAAAGTCAGTGTAGTTGAATTTTTTTTTTAATTAAAGCTTTTTAATTGCAAAACATATATATGGGTAATTCTTCAACAATGACCCTTACAAAGCTTTCCATTACAAATCCCCCCCCCGCCCAGTCCCCACTCCTCCCCTAGATGGCAGAAAGTCCACTACATGTTAATTATGTTAAAATACTTGACAAATCGAATATATGTATGCATATTTCTACACTTATCTTGCTGTGCAAGAAAAATCGCATCTACAAGAAAAAAAATCTGAGAAAGGAAACAATGCAAGCAAACATCAATAGAGAGCATGAAAATGTTATGTTGTGGTCCACATTTTGTAGTTAAAATTCAAAGAGATTAATTTTACTGGGGAAAAATCTTTGCAACGAATTTTTTTTTTCTGATATGTGTTTGTTCTCCAAGAGATATTGGGAACTGATTAAAATGTATAAGAAACATTATACAATAAGGGCCAAAAAAACAAAAATAGGAAAAAGGAAGAAAAGGAAAAAAATTGAAATATGAGGGATTGTGGTTTTGAAAGAACAATTTCAGAATTCTGGATCATAAAGGTGAAATAATTATGGATAAGAAAAAAGGAATGTCTATCCGCATGTGTGGTTGAAGAAAGTGAAGAAAAAAAATCATGGGATTATACTGGTTTTATTCCGACACCAGCTTGGGTTATAAACCTTACCTCAAGATGGCATGGAAGGAGGGATTTAAGATGACACTATGAATATTGTACAGTCCCTAAGCTCCCCATTGTAGAGTCCCTGGAAATAAAAGCAGCCTCTTCTTTTTCCAATACCTTGGGTACCCTCAAGTTTAGTACTTGATGACTTAGATGGCGGAGGATTAAGGTTGGTAGAATATCCTTTCTATGATAATCTAATGGATTGGCTACTTGCTCCTCTTAGGTGTGGAGAAGGATATAATAAAGGTAGAAGACACTTCTGTGGCTCCCTATTGTCCTGAGGCTAAAATAATCTCTGTTCAGCATTTAAAACTCTTCACAATCAGACTCCAAACTATCTTGACTAATTTTTGTATCATTCCCTATCACATATTCTATGTTCTATGCTACTATTTTTTTTTCTAGATCTGTAAAATAATTTCTTGGGAGTTTAATTGGTATGGCACTAAATAAGTAAATTAGTTTGTCATATAAACTACATATAAAGTGGTATTGTCATTTTTATTATATTCGCTCGGCCTACCCATGAGCACTTGATATTTTTCCAACTGATTAAGTCTGACTTTATTTGTGTGGAAAGTGTTTTGTAGTTTAGTTCATATAGTTCCTGACTTTCCCTTGGCATATAGATTTCCAAATATTTTATACTATCAACAGTTATTTTGAATGGAATTTCTTTTTTGTATCTCTTGTTGCTGAACTTTGTTGGTAATATATAAAAATGCTGCAGATTTATGTGGATTTATTTTGTATCCTGCAACTTTGCTAAAGTTGTGAATTGTTTCTAGTAGTTTTTTAGTTGAGACTATAGGGTTCTCTGAGTATACCATCATTATCATTCCCTATCACATATTCTATATTCTAGCCAAATTGCCCCACCAACTGTTCCTACATTTGATATACCATCTTCCACATTCAGGTCTTTATATAGGTTTTTACTCATGTCTGTTCTGCTCTCTCCTTACCTCTGCCTCTTAGAATATATAGCTTTCTTTTTTCATGGGCCTTCTTAAATGTTATTTACTGAAGATGGCATTTCCTAATCCCACTGTTGTTAGTGCTTTTTGCTATCCCAAGGATTTATTAACAGTTATGGGGCATTGAATAGAATACTGGACCTAGAGTTAGGAATATCTGAGTTCAAATTCAGTCTTAGACATTTACTAACTGTATGACCCTGAGCTAGTCACCTAATTCTGATTACCTTCCAACAAAAACAGAAAAAGAGCTACATACCAGATGAGCAAGTCACCTAACTCTGATTATCTCCCAACAAAAATAAAAAAAGTTACATACCAGGTTTTGAGCTAAGAACTTTAGAAATGTTATTTAATTTTATCCTCACAATAACCCTGGGAGGTAAGTGATATTATTTTTCCCATTTTTCCCATTTCGGGAGAATGAGGCAAACAGAGGTTAAGTGAAATGCCCTGTCACACAGCTAGCAAGTTAGTGTCTGAGGTAGGATTTGAACTCTCAATTCTTATTGACTTCAAGTCCTGTATTCTATCTTCTGCACTATTTACATTGTATATATTTTCTAGTTACTTATCTTTGTATATGTTGCTTCCTCCCACCCACTATAATATAAAGTCCTTGAGGTCAGGGGCTCCATTTCATTTTTGTTTTTGCATTCCCAGCACCTACAACAGTTCTTTTATATAATGGGTATTTAATAGATCCTTGTTGAATAAATGAATGAATATATTAAAAGTAAATATAGGTCCTACATCTGTTTCATTGTATTATTTTCTATATCAATTGCCTAAAAATTAGGGACATCGATTTAGGTGAATCATTTTAAAATCATTTAAAAGAGTATCAAGTCCTTTTAAATGACTTGATTTTATAATTGATGAACCTCAACTTCCTTTTTTGTTGTTGGTCACTCAGTTTTTCAATCATGTACAACTCTTCTTGGCCACATTTGGAGTTTGCTTGGCAAAGATACTGGAGTGCTTGACCATTTCCTTCTCCAGCTCATTTTACAGATGAGGAAACTGAGGCAAACTTGCTCAAGGTCACACAGATAGTAAGAATCGGAATTCAAATTTGAACTCAGTTCTTCCTAACTCCAATTTAGGATCACCTATCCAGTGCATCACTTAGCTGCCCTTTCTGCCTCTTTACCCTACCTCAACCACACAAAGGAGATATCATATTTTTATTCTTATCATTGCTCACAGGTTCCACAATGCAGGTACTCTGAAATTTCTCTAATGAAACAAGCTTCCTATCCTTCCACTTCTCTCGGTGTCTCCTCATCCTTTCCTAAACCCATTCATGTTCTTCACTGAAACCTTCAGTCAGTCCACTCCTCCCTGTTTTCCCAGGCTGTCTCCCTTGCTCTGGACTTATTTTCCTCCCTTCAAAATCTTGACTACTTCATTTTTTTTGCTTTAAATCTCTACCTTTAAATCTCTCTACTTCCTTGTCCTATTGGAACTCATTCCTTTCCAAAACCCAACTCTGTATTATTCCCTCCACCTACTTCCTCTGCTCCTACTACTGAACGCCAAAGGAGGAAGTTACCCAACTGAGCTGACTTGGGTTCCCTACAAATTTATGGGATCTAATCTCAGCTGGGCCCCCATTACTTCATAACAGTCCTTTTATTCTTCCCTGGTTCATTATTTATTCCTTTCCCACAGCATCTGTTCCTAACTCCCTTCTCTTTCCTAAGCCTTCTGTATTACATTGAGGCCATGAGTTACTCTTTCTTTCTAATTCTACACTTCAAATCACCTCAGTATTACTCTGTATCCTTTTCTTCATTCTCCAAGAAAGACTGATGATTGATCTTGTATGAATATCCTGTTTTTATTTTGTTTTGTTTTTGTTGGAATAGTATGTGGGAACTGGGAGACAACTTGTTCAGGCTGCCATCTTTTCTGGAAGTCATGAGTTTGTCTATATTATTTAATCTCAAATGAGCCTTTACTCCAGAGAAACAATGTATCTACTATTCCCTAATTAATTCTGTGTCTGATTCTCCGCAGAGTTCCAAACTTTATCTGTTCTCCTCAAGTCTCAGACAACATCAAATTGCCACCTAAGCTGACTCCAGACCCAGAACTCTATTCACTGTGACACCTAGCTCAGGGACATGTTGGCAAATATTTAACAACCAATCCTCTGAAAAAACAAATGTGCCCAAGACATACTTTTTATTTTATTTTTTATTTTTATTAAAGCTTTTTATTTGTATAACATATGTATGGGTAGTTCCCCAGCATTGATCTTTACAAAGCTTTCCATTACAACTTTTACCCCCAGTCCCCTCCCCTCCCCTAGATGGCAGGAAGTCCACTACATGTTAATAATGTTGAAATACTTGACAAGTTGTGCAAGAAAAATCCTATCTACAAGAAAAAAAAAAAGAAAATCAGAGAAAGGAAACACTATGCAAACAAACCTCAATAGAGAGCATGAAAATGTTATGTTGTGGTACATATTTCATATCCCTCTCTCTGGGTGTATATGGTTTTCTTCAGCGAACAATTGGAACTGGTTTGAGACAATTCTTTGTTGCAAAGAGCCATGTCCATCAGAATTGATCATCATGTAATATTGTTGTTGCTGTGTATAATGATCTCCTGGTTCTGCTCGTTTCACTCAGCATCAGTTCATGCAAGTCTCTCCAGGCCTCTCTGAAATCGTCCAACACATACTTTCAAGTTTTTCTCATCACTTTTAAGAGTCTAGACAATTAATAAATCAAGCCCTAATTTTTAGCCTTTGCCAGTTTCCGAGATATAAATGCCTACAATGCAAATTTAATAATCAGCTCTTCCAAAACTGTTTGAACTGACTTCAGCACTCCCCAAGAATAAGTTCTCTTCTCTGTATTCACACAGCTATCACAATTATTTAAGTCCTCTTTGCCTCTTGCCTGGACCATTACTGTTGTCTCCTAGTTGGTCTACCTGTCTCACTCTCTCGCTCCAATCTATATTCTATGTGACCACCAAAGTAATTTTCAAAAATTCAGGTTAGATCATGTACTTTTCTATTCAATAAATGCTAGTAACTTCATATTGCCTTAGTGGTCAGATAGAAAGCTCTTCCCTACCTGGACACTTTCTGCCTTTCAGCCATTTCTTAATATATTTCTTATATAAATAATATATTCCTTTCCACACCCTTCCATCTATGGATCCTAGTTTAATTGCCATTCTGCCCATAGGACACTCCCATGTCCCATCCATATGCCAAGGTCTTCCCCCTGTTTCTAGAAGATGCTTCCTCCTCATCTCTCCCTCTTGGAATCCTTCCTCAAACCCTTGATTGCTGGTGCCCTCCCTTCTAGAACTTGGTTGTGGTTGTTCAGTCATTTCTGTCTGACTCTCTATGACCCCATATGGGGTTATCTTGGCAAAGGTACTGGAATGGTTTGTCATTTCTTTCTCTAGCTCATCCAGATGAAGAAATTCAGGCTAACAAGGTTAAATGACTTGCCCAGAATCATACAACTAGTGTCAAAAAATAGATATGAACTCTTGAAAAGAAGTCTTCCTGACTCCAGACCCAGAACTCTATTTACTATGACACCTAGCTGCCCCCTCCAAGAATTATCTTGTATTAATTTGGAATATATTATGGATATTACTTACATGTACAAATGCCATCTCCTCCAAGAGGAGGACTGTTTCACTTTTGACTTTGTATGTTCAGCCCTTAGCATAGCTCTTGGTATGCAACAAATGCTCATAAAATGCTTATTAATTGTCATCTAATTCCTATCCTTAAAACATTTTCCATTCTAGGAAGGGAGTTGGGAAACATATATAGATAAAATGATATGAAATTGAATATGAGTATATTTGAATTGAATATAAGAATATATGAAAAGGTTGGATTAGGTGCTCTTTAGGATCCCTTCTGAATCTGTGATCCCATAACTGAGAAGTGGTCTCTAAGCTGAGCTTTGGGCAGACAAGAAACTAGCTATGGATGACTGGGGAAGTGGCTGGAGATGTATTATCAGTAAGGGATGATATAAGTGAGAGGTACACCCAAGGAAGTTTTTCCCAGAGATATTCATCCCCAGAAACCCAATAAACCCACCAGATCATAAAATTTCACCATCCCCCTCTTCCTTCACTCCAAACTCCGGAAGAAAAACACTGAGAAATGAGAGCAGAGGCAGGATGTTGGAGATGGGAAGCTGGGCATACAGCCTCTGCACCCCCTGGGCATCTCCTGTTTGATCAGCTTCTTGGCCTTAATTGTCTCTCGTTTGAGGTTAACCGACCTGTTAATGAGGGCTGGGAGGGGGAAGGCAGGTGGAGAGAGAAGCCCCTGGTAAATGTGTGGGTGGGGGTAGCTTTTCCCCAGGGGCAGAGGGGCAGGATGCATTTGGGCTTAATGAAGAGCGGCAGGGGTGCCCATTGGGATGCTGTCTGGTCTTGCCCCCTTGTACACAGGACCCCAGGGTTAGACTACTACAAGGGCATTTGGGCCTTTCCCTTGCAGTGGGTGGCAAGAGAATAAGCCCCCTAGCTCTTGTTTCCCCAATCATACCTCTAGAGATCCAGCCAGCCGCCCACTCCTAAGAATTTCTCTCCAATGGCTCCACATCAGGATAACTTTCTGGGATTGTAGAAAGAATGATCAAGAACAGATCTTAAAAAGCCTTGTGTGTGTGTGTGTGAGAGAGAGAGAGAGAGAGACAGAGAGAGAGAGAGAGAGAGAGAGAGAGAGAGAGAGAGAGAGAGAGATATCTAAATAGAATAAAAGAATTTTATTATTTTCTTGGAGAGCCCAAGGAATAGGAGGGAGAAATTCTTGCTAGCCTGTATACAGAAGGTCGGAGCTAGAAGGAAACTTAGAGACCAACCAGCAGAGACCCTCTAAATTGTAGACAATTATTGATCTCTCTTGGTAGAAGGAGTTTGTTTTGCTGGAGGAAATTTCTTCAGTTTCATCTGATGTTCCCAATACAGATGAAATTGCAGACCCCTAGAAAAAAATCCCAAATCTAGTGGGCTATAGTGCAAAGAGACTGGGGCTCCACATGGACTCTGCCACTTATAAGGCATATGATGATGGAACTCTCCCTGGACCTCAGTTTTCTCCTCTGTAAAAACAAGGTATCTGGTTGGCACAGTGAACAGAATCTGTTAGAGTCAGGAAGACTTCAGTTAAACCTGCCCTTAGACACTAGCTGTGGGACCCTGAACATGTCACTTAATCCTGTTTACCTCAGTTTCCTCATTTGTAAAATAAGCTGGAGAAGGAAATAGTCAACCTCTCCAATATCTTTGCCAAGAAAACTCCAAATGGGGTCATGAAAAGTTGGACAGGACTGAACAAAAAGAAGTGCTTGGATTAGTTATTCTCCATAGTCCCTCCTTTCTGGGACTGGTATTAGAGAAGTCATTAACCCTTGCTGATGGCATCTTGGTCTCTCCCAGAGCTGGAAACAGGGGCCAAGGTGAATCAGGCTGATCCCCCTGAGGGCCTCAGCTCCACCCAAACTCTGGCAAATAGGAGAACTAGGCCCCACCTCCTACTCTGGCTCCAGAAAGGATTAGAACTGCTCGTGAATGGGGAATGTCTCAGACTCAGTCTCAGTCACTCTTGTAATGTCATTTATTGTGTCTCTCCCCCCCCCCCCTACCCCCTTTAGGACAATCCCTTTCTACCTCCCAGGCTGCCTGGCTCCTCTCCTTCAGTGGCTGCTCTTTCCCCTGTACCCCTGTCTGTTCCAGCCAGACAAACTTGCCCTCATTCCTCATATTTCACCCTCTCCTGCTCCTGAGCCCTCCCATCAGCTGTGAGTCCAAACCCAGTATGTTTCCCATTGGACTGGACTGGCAGAACTCCTAGCCCTAGAACTCTTTGAGGACAGAGACAGAGGGTTCCCTAGTCACACTGGGGAAGTCTCTGAGAGCAGGGAGGTGTAAGGAACCCCAGACTTGTGAGTCCTGGCTCTTCCAGGTATTAATTGGAATAATGACTGGGAAAGTGTCTCTATCTGGTGCCTCATTTTTCTTATCTGCAAAATGAGGGGAGAAGGGGGCTGGACTAGGTTATCAAACATTACATGACTAAGAATCTTCTTCACAGCTCGGGGCTCTCTGTCCATGAGGATACTCATTCCCAGATCTGGGAGTGAGGACTCTTAGGGTTCTAAAGGAAATGTGCCAAGTCAATCAGTCAACTAGCATTGACTGAGCACCAGCTATGTTCCAGGCACCTTATTAAACACTGGGACTACAAGAAAGGTAAAAAACTGACAATAAAAATTAGTCCACTCTTTCAAGGATCTCACAATCTAATGGGGAGGACAACATGCACACAACTGGGGACAAACACAATAGAGAAAGGATGAATTGGCAGTAATTTCAGAGGGATGGCACTAAGTTTAAGGAAGATTGAGAAAAGTTCCTTGCAAAAGGTTAAACTTTGAGATATGAAGAAGTTGGGAATCTAGGAAGTGGAGATAAGGAGGGAGAGTGGACAGTCATTGAAAAACCCAGGAGTCTAGAGATGGAGTGTCTGGTTTGAGACACAAGGTGGTATCACTGGATCACAGACTACATGGTGGAGGGAGTAAAGTGAAAAGGAAATCTGGAAAGACAGAAAGGGGCCAGAGATCATTTTTCATTTGTTCCTGCGAGTGATAGGAAACCACTGAAGTTTATTGAATAGGAGGATGATATGGTCAGATCTATATTTTAGGAAGATTGATTTGATAGCTGAATGGAGGATGGATTCAGGTGGGGAAGGGACTGGAGCTGGGGAGACCCAACAGCAGATTACTATAGTGGTCTAGGAATGAGGTGATGATGGCCTGCTCCAAGGTGGTTGCAGGGTCAGAAATTAGAAGGGGGGTGAGGATGGGAAAGCACAGGGGAGAGATGTTGCTAGGCTATAATGGACAAAATTTGATTAGATATGGGGTATGAGGGAGTGAAGAATCAAGGATGATACTCTAGGTTTCTACCTAGATTAACTGGGAGGATGGTAGTGCCCTCAATAGTAATAGAGTCTAAGCCATTTCCAAAAGGCTCATGATGAAAAATGCTGTCCATACCCAGAAAGAGTACTGGTGGACTCTGAATGCAGATTGAAATGTACTTTAAAAAAAAAATTTTTTTTTTCTTTCAGTCTGTTTCTTCTTTCATGTGTTTTACATGATTTACATGATAAACAAATTGTTTAGGGAGAGAATCGAGGGAAGTGGATGAAAAGGGAAAAATTTTGGAATTCAAAATTTTACCATAAACTAAGAATGCTAAAAATTGTCTTTACAATTACATGTTTAAAAAAATGCTAAAATTGTGTTTATATTAATTAGAAAAAAAAACTCATTAAAAGAAAAAAAGTTTAAAATTGTTTTACATGAAATTGGAAAAAATAAAATACTACTAAAAAGAAAAAAAATGACAAAAATTGTTTTTACACATAATTGGAAATTTTTTTTAAGATAAATGAAAGTTAAAAATGGTCTTAATATGTAAGTGGACAAAAGAAAATATTATTAAAAAAGAAGAATGTTCAAAATTGGTTTTGTATGTAATCAGAAAAAAATCAAATATACTAAAAAGAAAAGAAATAAAACTTTCATGGTAAAAATTAAAAAAAAACAGTAATAGGAAAATTAGGAAGAAGGGACTGTTTGTGAGATAAGGGAAGTAGGTAAGTTCAGTTTTGAACATGGAGAGTTTAAGAAAGATTCTTGGATTTGAAGTTGGAGCACTGAAGTTCTGATTTTACTTCTGCTATTATCTGTGTGACCCTGAGCAAGTTATATATACCCACTCTGTGCTTCAGCTTTTTCATCTCCATACAAGGGAGTTGGACCAGAAGGTCTTCAAGGTCTCTTCCCAATTTAACTAACACATGATGCCATATGCTGGGCTCTCAGCGTCATGCCCTTTGTGCATCAATTTCCCCCCTCCCAACCTGTGCCCAGTCATGGGAGTGCACCTTTACCATGACAAGCATTGAGTGCAATCTCCCCCGGGGCTCTCTCTGTTCTCTATCTCTGGCCCCCTCCCTCCCAAACGCCAGCCATCAGCAGGCCCTGGCTTTGAAGCTCCCTGCTGAATTGTGTTATTCTTATGACACAGAATAAATATTGGAAGGCAGAGCTAGGGGCCCAGTCTCAAGTAATGAGGCTCTTCCGGGGGTGGGGGAGGAGAAAGGGGTGGAGAGGGGAGCTGGCCTGGGGCTTCCATCAGATAACACCTTACTCATGTGTATTTATCATTCAAATGAGGGATGCAACATCAGAGACAGGTGGATTGAGACCCTGGCTGGGAGGAAGGCAGGCAGCCTCGACTTCCAGTGTTGGCTGGGATGTACTGTATGATCTGGGGAAAAAAAAAAACATCACTTGAGTTCTTCAAGACTTATGTCAGGTGCAATCTGAGTGATGCTCCCAGTATTAGCATTTTCTTGATCTTCAAATTTTACTGTATCTCTATGAATGATGTATCCCTCCCTGAAGGCTGGGCCTCCTTTCCATTCTTGCTCAATTTAATTGAATAGAATGGTTCTTCCCTCCTAGAGATATAGGAGAGTGGACATCATGCTTTGAAATCTCTGGCAGATCTTCCAGTTCACCGGGAAGCTTAGCTTAGGTCCAGAGAATGTGGGTGCTGGGGAAGGGAGATGAGAAATGAGCCCATCACACATTGTCTAGTCTTGCTTTCATTTACTGTTTCCCATCACATCTCTTTTAATCTTTTGTCTGTCTGAGGCTATGAGATTTGAAGTTGCTTTGAAAGGGAAAAGAGATCAGACATTGCATTAAACACTTTACAAATATTATCTCATTTGAGCCAGAAAAAAAAAGCCCATTTTACAGATGATGAAACTGAGGCAGGTCATCAAGTGACCTTTGGGGCAGAATTTGAATTCAGGTCTTTCTGACTCCTGGCTTAGCACAATGTGCCATCTACCTGCTTGGAAAGTCATCCTTCTAGCAGGTGAGTAGTGACTCATGGCCCAGGGACCATGGGGAGGAGAAGTAAAGGCTCTCCACTAGGTGCTAAAAATATCTGAGATTCATATACATGCAATCAGCCCACAGCAGTCCATCTTCCAATCACCAGGACCAAAGGGTGGGACTGTCCCTCACCACTCCCACATAGCCCAAGCGATCAGAACTTCCTTAGATGAGACTTCTCTCCACCCCAGGTTGCTTTTGAAGTTCACTGTCACCTGATTGCACCAGGATAGAAGTGTTGCAGACTTGAGGGTGGAGTTTATTCCACTGGGTCACTTTGACCATTAGTCCTGATGTCCATGGATTAGGAAATCTTAATTTATAATTTACTAGATTTTTGGCAGCAGGAGATATAGAGAGATGTTATCCATCCTTCTGCTCAGTGTATATATGCCCCTTCACTTTCTCAGACCAACATGGACCTTTCTCATTCATCCTTCATTCTCTTCTTGGAAAAGCCTTTCCTGGCCTCCAAGAATGCTGCCTCTTCTCTTCCCTTAGCTTCCCCACTTTCCTGGTTGGGAAGTCTTTCCACTAATTTTTCTCTGGTCATCTCTTGGTGCAGTGGATGTGGAAAGTTGGGGTTCAAATCAGGCCCCTTTGTTCTATTGGCTAAGTATGACTTTGATCACATAAAGTGCTTATCTCTGGGACTTAGTTTCCACACCTGTAAAATCAGGGAGTTTGGACCAGGTTATTTTAGTTTAGATTCGGAAGACTTCTTGAGGAGTTGCTCTGATGGAGGACGTCTGGAATCTATCCTGGAGGGCTGGGAGAATTCCTGGATTGTTGAGGGGTGGTGGGTGAGGAGGATATAGTCTCTATCTCTAAGGCGCGTATAGCTATAAATGTGATACTTCTATGCAGTGGATATATTCTACAGTAATGGTTTTATCCAGTAGGGCGAAGTTTGGATTGTTCAGGACTTGACTTCTCCCCATTCCCTTCCCTTCCTCCCTCCCAGGTCTTTGTCGGTGAGATAATGTCTAGAGATACTCAGAGCTTCTCCGAGAAAGAGACCAGACAGTGACCAGAGGTTATTATCTGGCTTGACTAAGGCAGTGGTTTAACTCTCACCCCCCCATCCCAACCCTACCCCCCAATCTGGGGCAGAAGAGAGGGAAGGGAAGAGGGATCAAAATCAGATATCAGGAAGAACTTTCCAAAAGGAGGCATACCTAGGGAGAGCCCCCTCAGGTAGAAGAGGAAAAGATGCTTTTAATCGTATTCTTAATCAAGAATCTCTTCTGACTAGGATTATGGAAGCACAGAAACTGTGGGATGGATGAAATTATCTCTTTAGCTCTGCCATTCCTTTTCTGTCCCTGATGGTCTCTTGGGTCCAATCACTCCACCATCTCCGTCTCTCCAGACTGAACTCTGGAATAGACTGTCTAATCCAAGCCATTAATCTCCCTCACCCCTTCCCAGCAATCATCTCCTCCCGTCCCTGAGTCTTCCCATATATAATTCCTTCTTATTCACTACCACACTATCCCCCCCTTTCCCCCTCATTCTTGTCTCTTCATTTCCTTTTATAAAGTAGCTTTTCTTTCTCTGACTTGACTCTCTCTACTGTGTTTCCCCATTTCCCCACCTCTGGGTCCCAGTGGTACTTCTGACCTAATTCTGTAGCCTGTGTTATTGATGGAATACATGTCCCATGTCCCTCCTCCGAATGGGAGCTCCCTTAGGGTGGGGACTGTGTCTTCTGCTTCTCCTTTCTTCCTCCACCCTTTTGCAGCATTGAATCCAGGCTTATGGCACGGAGGGCATGCAATCTCTCTGTGGGGTGGTATATAGCAGTATAGAGAGATGCCATGGATCCTTTTGCTCATTCTATATATATATATATATATATATATATCTTCCCCCTCTGTCAGAGAGAGACATGGACCTTTCTCATTCATCCTTCATCCTCTTCTTGGGAAAGTATTTTCTACTTGGTCTCCAAGAATGCTGCAGCTCCTTTTCTCTTACCTTCCTGGCTTTCCTTGTTGGGTGAGGGTGCAGATGAGCAAACAGAATTTCTGAATTTCTCTAAGCCTCTGGTCTTTCTGGATATAGGAGAGAGCTGGTATTCTTAAGGTGGCCTCTAGATGTCACTGGTCAGCTATGAGATCATTCTGCCTGTGTTGAGTCTGAACCTCATTTCCTTACCCCATCAAAGAAGACACATAATTTAGCCTGCTAAGAATTAGGTGAGAAAATCCTGACAGTGACCCGGATCTTGCTCTTTCCTTGCCTGCTGTCCTCACCTATGCAGGCAGAACTGGTTGGAAAATCCTGTAGAAGATGGGTTTGTCTACATGCATGGGGTGGAGGTGGGAGACAGGAAGGGATGAGTTATTCAATTGGATGTTGTCCCACCTCCAGGGATGCTTGCATTGGTCACAGGATGCAGTCCCTGGAGTTGGGGAGGTATTAGATATCATGACCTAGTAAAAAGGGTGCTGAATCTAGAGATTAAAAACCTGTATTCAGATTCTGACTCTCCTATTCATTTAACTGTGTAGTCTCAATTAAGCCACTTAGGCTTTCATGGCCTCAGTTTCTCCATCTGCAAAATGAGGAAATTGAACTAGATCTAGGTCTTAGGGCTAGTTCTAAAGTCAATGATTTTATGACATTCCCTTCCTCTTGAAGATTTGAAATTCTGGAGTACCAAGGTTGAATTAAGTGCAGAGGGATGACTAAGATAACCTTTAAATCCATGCAGAGTAATGTACTATTGGTAGAACTGAATTGGTTCAGCCTCTCTGGAAGGCAATTTGGAACTATGCCCCTGAAGTTACTAAATTCAGACCCAGAAACACTACTACTACTAGACCTATACCTCAAAGATGCCAAAGAAAGAGAAAAAAGAGCCATATGTACAAAAATATTTATAACAATTTTTTTTCAGTGACAGAGAATTGGAAACTAAGGGATGATCACCAATTGGGGAATGACTGAGCAAATTATGGTATAAGAATGTAATGGAATATTATTGTGCCTCAAGAAATGATGAAAGATGCTGTTTCAGAGAGACTTGGAAATGCAGAATTCAGTGAGCAGAACTAGGAGAAAAAGTTATACAAATTATAATGCATTGTAAATACAGACAATTTTGAGACTTGTGAATTTTAATCAATGCGATGACCAACCACAATTCCAGAGGACTGATGATGAAACTTGTCACTCCTCTCTTGATAGAGAGGTAACAGACTCAAAATTTGTTTCCCCCCCTTTTTTTTTTTTGACTGAGATGATTGGGGTTAAGTGACTTGCCCAGGGTCATACAGCTAGGACGTATTAAGTGTCAGAGACAGAATTTGAACTCAGGTCCTCCTGATTTCAGGGCCAGTGTTCTATCCACTGTGCCATCTAGTTGCCCAGACTCAAAATTCATGAGACAATGTAGAACCCAGCCAATGTGGATATTTGACTTTGACCATGCATATTTGTTACAATGGACTTTTTTTTTTTTTTTTGCTTTTTGCTGAGGCAATTGGGGTTAAGTGACTTGCCCAGGGTCACACAGCTAGGAAGTGTTAAATGTCTGAGATCAAATTTGACTCAGGTCCTCCTGACTTCAGGGTTGGTTCTCTATCCATTACGTCACCTAGCTGCCCCTACATTTTTTCCTTTTCTTTATTTTTAATGATGGAGGTGAAGAGGAGATGGGAAAGAGAAAAAAATGCTTTTATTTAAAAAAAAAAGAAAATTAAAAAGACGGCTTTCAAACCATTTTCTTCTTTCTCTTCACTACTGGTTGATTTTAGGTATCACAAGCTGTGTCGCCTCCCTCACTTTTTTGTACCCTTAACCAGGATTGGGTAAGTCTGGAAAAAATTTAAAAGATGGGAAGAGGATAACTCCAGATCCTCTTGGTCTTGGGAGGAGATGGGGCAGAATGGCACCTCCCCCTACCCATCCAAGTGGGGTGGATAGATCTGCTCAGAATTATATTATTTGTATAGAGGAGTTCCTTTTTATTCTTCTAGACCACCTTCCCTCCTGATACAGTTTTGCCCCAGGAAGCTTAGGAGGGCTGTAGAAGAAGCAATATAAAATAGATGTGAGACTCTCTGTACTTATATGAGTCTGTGTCTATGCCAGCTAATGAAAGGCCATCTCTAGTCTTCTCAATCTATATCTTGCCACTGGCTCTGAACAAAAGAATGAAACTGGTGACTTTGTGTAGCCCTGCCTCACTTAAATCCAATTCAATTAGAAGTCATAATATTACCTTTCTGATATGAGAAAGATATCTCAAAGATTTATCTTTGAGAGCAAAGGTCAGAGGCAGCTAGGTGGCAGAGTGGACAGGGCACTGTCCCTGGAACCAAGAGGACCTGAATTCAAAACTGACCTCAAATACTTACTAGTTGGGCAAGTCACTTAACCCCTAACTGCCTCAACAGCCAGCTAATGAGCTGGAATATGTTTGAGAGAGAATAATTCATTCAGCATTCACCACTCAACAAACATTGATTGGACAGTATATTGTAGTGGCTAGAAGGCTGGAGTAAGAATCAGATTTATTGTTGTGTAGTCATTTTCTGTCGTGTCCAATTCTTCATGACCCTGTTTGGGGTTTTCTTGGCAAAGATGCTGGAGTGATTTGCCATTTACTTTTCCAGAAAGAATAAAAAAAAAATCTGATTTTACAGATTAGGAAATTGAAACAAACCGGGTTAAGTGACTTGTCCAGGGTCACACAGCTAATAAGCAGCTGAGATCACCTTTGAATTCAAGGATGAATCTTCCTGATTCCAAATCCAGTGTTCTGTACACTATGGCTCCACCTAGCTGTTCCTGAATCAGAGAGACTTTCAAATGCTACTTTGGACACTAGCTGTATGGCGTCAGCAGGTCACTAGAGAATCTCAATTTTCTCATTCGTAAATATTTTACAATATTTGTAAATATTGTAAATATTACAACATTTGTAAAATAGGGATACTGATATTTCTGGTGCTAATATCAAGAGATTGTTGTAAAGTTAAAATGGAATAATCAGTTTCAAGCACCACATATAGGTGTCTGTTGTGTATAGAGCACTGTGCTAAGCACAGGGTTGGGGAGGGAGAAGGGGAAGACACAAAACTTAGAAAAGACATGATCCTTTCCCTCGTGGAGCTGATACTACAAAATCTTTACCCTATACAAATATACATATATTTTTGTAAAAGTATGTATATTAAGAGGAGTTGATGTCCCACTCCAGTCCTTTGTCAATGCAATTTAATTCAATCCAGCCAGCATTTATTACGTGTTAGGAGGTGATACAATATGAAAGACATCATGAAAAATAGTGCCTCCCCTCAAGGATCTTACAATCTACTGGATAATAAAGCCCTAATATTTACACAGAACTTTACAATTTTCAGTTTACTTTATGTGTTATCTCATTTGAGCTCTACAACAATCCTATGAATTAGGTGCTATTATGACCTTCAATTTACAGGTGAGGAAACTGAGGCTGAAGAGGTTACATGATATGTTCAGGACCAGGTGGTTACTAAGGATCTGAAGCAGAATTTAGAATTCTGGTGTGGCTGAAGAAGCAAGGCTCCTTTAGGGAGAGATAGGAGGTCATATATTCCAGGTGACTCAAAACAGCACCACTGCCTCAACCACTATCTCTTCTCAGACCCTGATGAAGATAGTCTAGGAGTCATAGCTCAAGAACCCCTCCTACCTATTTGATTTGTTTCCAACTTGGGTCTCATAGACATCTCCCAAGCTAGCAACCCCCTGTGGAGATGGGACCTGGGAACTGTTTTGAAAAGTGCTACAAGCTCTGCTCCTTAGAAATCACAGCTCCTGAAGACCCATAAAGGCAAATTCTCACCCCCACAGTCCTTGATGCCGTCAAATGGTTCAACACCAGAAATGGATAGTTTTATGAGGTGGAAACATAAAAGAAAATGTATTACTATCTGTTTTGCAACTGCAAAGGGCCATCTGATATGCAGCTGAAATCTCTATATAGTGTCTCCTTTAATAAAATAGTAATTCCTTGAGTGAATTGCACATAGCAAGTGCTTAAAAAGTCCTTCTTTCCTTCCTTCCTTCCTTCCATCTTTCCTTCTTTTTTCTTCCTTCCTTCTTTCTTTCCTTCCCTCATTTTCTTCTTTCTTTTCTTCATTTCTTTCTTTTCTTTCATCTTGCTTTTTTCCTGCTCTTCTTTCCTTCCTTTTATACTTTCTTCCTCCCTCCCTTCTTTCCTTTCTTCCTTCTTTCCTTCCTTCATTTCCTTCTTCCTTCTTTCTTTCCTTTTATCCATTCTCCCTCCCTCTCTTCTTTTTTTTCTCCTCTTTCTTTCTTCCCTCCAAGTTTAGTTCTCTATTCGCCTCACCAATTAGCTCAACCAGATTGTCATCTGGGGTGGTTTAGTGGGTTTGTGTAAATATTCTAAGAAACTGTTCTTTTTCTTGTTCTTTTGACAGTGAACAGCTCACTATATTTACCTTCATCACTGTTTTCTCCCCCTCTGCTGCCCCATGTCCCAGTTTTTTGTGTGCATCCCATGGTACTTTCACTTTTTTAGGACTTTTTTCTTTCAAGGTGTATACCTTCCCTCAGTTGATGCAGGTTATGATCTCTCAATAGTTTAGTAGATGGTTTTTGGGAACTGCCAAGACCAGAACAGATTTAATTCTGTGGGAACTCTATTGAGTTTCTCTATGCTGAACTTCACTGGTTGTTGGATAACAGATAACCTGAGCCTACCCTCAAAGCTCTGTGTGTGTGTGTGTGTGTGTGTGTGTGTGTGTGTGTGTGTGTATGGTGTAAAGGAGGAGATGAAGCCTTCTTAGACTATGCTATATAATCTCAATTTGGCCCTCCTTCCACTTCTCTCTAATGCCATTCTCCTAATCTTCTATCCCCAAACCTTCCATGAGATCCTCTCAGCTGAAGGCTTTGATTTATTCTTCACTAAGAAAATGGTGGTCCATTGACAAGACCTTTTGACTCTTTGCTTCAGTTCTTTATCTCAACCCCCTCAGACACTACCCCCACTATCCCTTGTTCATTCCATCTCTACTTATGAGGTTGCCCTTCTCCTTGCCAAGGCAAACCCCTCTATCTGCATCCTTGATCCTATTCCTTCTCGTCTTTCCAGTAGACTACCTCCATTATCATCCCTACACTCTTTCTCTAATTTTCAGAATCTCCCTGTTTACTAACTCTTTCCTTGCAGCCTACAAATACACCCATCCTTAAAACCCTCCACACCTGATCCTATCATTCCCCGATAGTTTTCCTATATTTTTCTTTCCTCTTTCAGCTGAACTCTTGAAGAAAGGCATCTAATAATGGAAGTCTCAATATCCTATTCTCTCCTCTCCTCTCCTCTCCTCTCCTCTCCTCTCCTCTCCTCTCCTCTCCTCTCCTCTCCTCTCCTCTCCTCTCCTCTCCTGTCCTCTCCTCTCCTCTCCTCTCCTCTCCTGTCCTCTCCTCTCCTCTCCTCTCTTCTCACTCTCTTCTCAGCTTTCTTATACTATCATATGACTGAATCTCATGGTCTTTCCTCCATCCTCAATCTTCTTGACTTTCCTCCTTGCCACTTCTGAAAACACTCTAGATTTTCAGGAAACTAGTCTCTCTTGTGTCTCCTCCTACCTATTTGATTGCTCCTTCTCATTCTCCTTTGTGGAATATTTCTCAGGTCATGCCCATAAACTATGGGTGGTCCCTGAGGCTCTGTCCTGAGTTCTTTTCTCTTTTTTCCTTTATACTATCTCATTCAGGCATCTAAGTGGCACAGTGGGTAGAGTGCCAGCCTGGAGTTAGGAAGACATCTTTCTGAAAAGTACATTGATGGGCAGCTAGGTGGTGCAGTGGATACAGCACTAGCCCTGAAGTCAGGAGGACTTGAGTTCAAATTTGGTATCAGACACTTAACTCGTCCTAGCTGTGTGACCCTGAGCAAGTCACTTAGCCCCAATTGCCTCAGCAAAAAAAAAAAAAAAAAGGTTTTTTTTTTATCAAAATATATGCAAAGATAGTTTTCAACATTCACTCTTACAAGCCCTTGTGTCCCAAATTTTTCTCCTGCCTTTCCTCCCACCCCTCCTACATTATTTTTTTAAAAATTTACTTAAGAAATAAGATAAGCATTTCCATAACATGATATAATAGGAAAAAAAGATGAGTATACATGAAACTACAAATCCATCTACAACTTGCTGTTCCTTTTAAATATATAATAAAGCTATCATGTAATTTTCTTTTCCTCCCTTTTTTCTTTCCTTCTCAACAACCTGCCCTAGAGATGGCTACTATTAGATACACATAAATATATTCACTATAACCAATATTAATTTGTGTTATTAACATTTTATTTATTACTTTTAAAAATCTAGACAGTGAATAAAACAACAAATCAGTGATTTATTCTGATTTTTAAGACAATAAGTTAGTGTTTTGTGGTTTCTCTGATTTCTAAGTTATAAATGCTCACAATGGGCTCCCCCAAGATGGTTTGAACTAGCCCCAGCTTGTGGGGTGTTTAGAGAGAATCCCCAACTACAGAAGTCATTTAACAACCTGAACATCAAAGCATGTCTCAAATGCAAAGGGTCAGCTAAGGGGATAAACAGACAAAGAGGAGGGGAGAGGTGATCCTACACCAAGACTTATAGTATCCGGGTTTTCTCTCTTCCATCCTGGTGGGACATTTTTTATTTTTATTTTTTTTGATGGTGGAGAGGGATGTGATAAGGGGAAATCATTGGCTGTGACACTAGAAAATTATTTCCTTCCTTGACAGAGGGAGATGGGCTCAAATTATGAGAAACTGAAGCACCAGTCTCAGCCAGCAATAGCATTTCATTGGCTTTATTAGGCATCAAGATGGCATAATGAGTAGAGTGGTAGATTTTTGAGTCAGAAAAACTTGAGCTCAAATCCTCTCTCAGATACATGTTCATTGTGTGACCCTGGATAAGTCATCTTGGCTTTCTTATTTGTAAAATTGGTATGATAATAGCAAAAGGTTGTTGTGAAATTCAAATGAGATAATATACGTAAAGTGCTTTATAAACCTAAAGTGCTATCTGTGCTAGTTATTATTATTGTTATTGCCCTGAGTCACCCAAAAGAACCTCATATACACCATGATGATTTGACATCTGACCTAGAAACCAAAAAGTACTTTGTAAATTGTAAATCACAAAGAAAGATATTAATGAGAAGTACTTTCATTAATAATAATATCATAGGATAGGTGGCATAGTTTAGGGAACAATTATAGTTAATATTTATATAGTGTTTATTATGGACCAGGCACTGTACTAAGTGCTTTACAAATATCTCATTGGATCCTCATAACAACCCTAGGAGATAGGTATTTTTATTATACCCATTTTATGAACAAGGAAACAGGTTAAATGACTTGTCCAGGATCATATAGCAGTAACTGTCTGAGACAGAATTTGAACTCAGGTGTTCCTGATTCTAGCCTTAACATTTTATCCATTGTGTCATCTGGCTGTCTTAATAGAATACTGGGCTTGGAGTCAGGAAGCCCTGGATTCAAATACTGCTTTTAAAACTTACTAGTTATGTGACTATGATCAAGTCACTTGACAGCTCTGTCTCAGCTTCCTCATCTATTAAATGGGATGGCTTGGGAGGAAGGTGCCTTTCATCTCTAAATATGTAATCTCATGACTGGATTTTTGGGTTTGTGATTTCCTTGGGACAGAGAATTCTTGGATGCAACTCCCTTAGGAACCAAGTTGGTGATTTCTCTATAATTTATAGCTTTAGATTTTGATAGCTGGCTTAAGCACTGAGAGGTTAAATGATTTGTCTGGTTACACAACCATTCTGTTTCAGAATTCCCCAGGTTCAATAATATAATAGGGTCATAGGCTAGCCTCCTTCCTCCACTTCCTATCTGTTTTCCACTTTCCAAACCCTCCATCAAGTCCAAACTGCCTCTTCTGACCCCATTAGTACCAAACATTGGCACCTTTTCCAATTATTACCTGATTTTAGTGTTGTACATAAAGAGCCAAAAAGAACTTTTTGTTATTCAGTTGATTCTTTGTGAGCCCATGGACCATAGCACACCAATGCTATTCAGGGGGTTTTCTTGGCAAAGACACTGGACTGATGTAAATGGATTAAGGCAAATAGAGGTTACTTGCCCAGAGTCATACAGCTAGTGTCTGAGGTTAAATTTGAATGCTAGTCCAGTCCCTTCATTTTAATTAATAAACTGGAATTGTGCAAGATATGAGATTTGCTAAAGATCACATAGATATTAAGCAGCAGAGCTGGAGTTTGAATGGGGCACTGGGATTCTAAATCAAAATTTGATTCAACTATGGAGACTGAATGTGGATCCAAGTATATTTTCATCTTTTGTTATTGTTTGTTTGCTTATTGTTTTTTTCTTTCTCGTGATTTTTTCTTCTTTTGTTCTGATTTTTCTTACACAATATGACAAATATGGAAATATGTTTAAAAGAATTGCACATGTATAACTTATATTATATTGCCTGTTGTGTTGAAAGGGAGATAAGGCAGGAAAGGAGAAAAATTTGATACACAAAGTTTTACAAAAATGAAAGTTGAAAACTATATGTATTTGGAAAAATAAAATATTATTGGGGAAAAATTTGGTTCAATTTAGTTCAAACCTAAAAGCAGCTGTATTTCCACCTTCTATTCTGCCTGTTGTTACTATCTTGTTTACTGTATAACGTTGTTGCTCAGTTGTTTTTAGTCATGTCTGATTCTTCAAAACCACATTTGGGATTTACTTGGCAAATATTTTGGAGTGGTTTCCTTCCTTCCTTCCTTCCTTCCTTCCTTCCTTCCTTCCTTCCTTCCTTCCTTCCTTCCTTCCT
>JAJPUD010004153.1:97043-145614 GCA_023553655.1 Myrmecobius fasciatus | reverse complement strand
AGCTTTATCATCTCTAAAATGGGGATGATAATAATGCTTACATTCCTTACCTCCTAGAGGTATGGTTGGGGGTGGGCTGGGGGAGTAGGGGTGGGAAGTCACTTTGTAAACTTAAAAGCCCCATAGAAATGTCAGCTGTTATTATTAACTCCAGTAGATGAAAGAATTCAAAGGCTGGCCTTCAAAGGTGGCCTCTCAGCATAGACCTTCAACCCCAGAAGTCCAACCCCTTAATATAAACTCTTGTACTCAAGAAACAGCTCTCATTTTCCTTTCTGTTTGAGCAGCTTTATAGGAAAGGGGTTTGCAAGGAGGCCTGCACAAAATTCTCATTGGCTTGCTAGGCAGTTTGGTGAATGGAGTACTGGGCCTAGTATAAAAAAAGGCCTGAGTTCAAATTTGGGGAGACTCGGACACTTGCTAGCTATGTGATCCTGAGCAAGTTACTTACCCTTGTTTGCCTCAGTTTCCTCATCTGTAAAGTGATCTGGAGAAAGAAATGTCAAACCACTCCAGTATCATTAACAAATGAATACCAAATAGGGTCACAAGGAATCAGGCATTTCTTTTCTTTCTTTCTTTTTTTTTTTTTTTTTTGGACTGGGACAATTGGGGTTGTGACTTGCCCAGGCTCACACAGCCAAGAAGTGTTAAGTGACTGAGGCCAGACTTGAACTCAGATCCTCCTGACTTCAGGGCTGGTGTTCTATCCATTGCACCACCTACCTGCCTCAAGTTTGGTATTTCTGTAAACGACTAAACTATCTTAAATTCTTTTTGCCTGAATTGTTGATCACAAATTTACTAAGCAGATACCATGGGTACAATACAAATAGGTTGTTGGCTTTTGGGTATAGTGGTTTAAATCCTGGTTCTACCAAATTGCTCCTGCTTTTTGCCTGTTTCCTTCCCTGTAAAATGAGGAGATTGCACAAAATGATCTCTGAAGTTTTTTTTTGTTGTTGTTTTTGGTTTTTTCTGGATCCTATGAACTATAAAGGATACAACTTTGTTCAAAGAGCTTTCTGTCTAGCTGGAGGTGAGGGAGGGGCAGGGAAGACATCTTAATGTAACAGATAGAGCTGGACATGGAGTCAGAAATACCTGAATTGGGCTCCCATCTCAGATGCTCACTGGCTGTAGGTTACTATATTATCTCATTCTCGGTTTCCCAACAATAGCACTAACTTCACCGGGGTTTGTGGGGATTGGACTAGATATCTGGGATTATAAGAAGGCTCCTTCTGTAGGTTTTTTGGGGGGATGGGAGAAGGAAAAGATTACCCCTACTATGTGTTTGTATAGCCCATACTCTGTGCCAGGCACTGACCCCACCACTTTTACAACTATTATCTCATTTGATCCTCACAACAACTCTGAAAGATGTTATTATTATTATCCCCATTCTACAGTTGAGGAAATGAGGCAACTCAGGTTGCGCAGTTAATAAATGTCTGAGGATGTGTTTGAATTCAGGTCTTCATTATATTATATTATATTATATTATATTATATTATATTATATTATATTATATTATATTATATTATATTATATTATATTATATTATATTAGGTCCATTGGTCTATCCACCATGCCACCTGTCTGTCTCAAGGCAGGTGTGTATGTGTATGAGAGAAAGACAAACAGACGGACAAAGACACAGAGACACACACACAGAGACAAAGAAAGCGAGAGAGAGAGAAAGAGAGAAGAGACAGAGAGAAAGAGAGAGAGAAGAAAAGAGAGAGAATGAGAGAAAGAGACAGACAGAGAGACGGACACACACAGAGACAGAGAAAGAGGGAGACAGAGGGAGAGAGAAAGAAAAAGAGAGAAAGAGAGAAGGATAAAGAGAGAGGAGAGAAAGAAAAAAAGAGACAAAGACAGACACGCAGATAAAGACACACAGAAAGAGACAGAGACACACAAAGAGAGATACAGAAAGGGAGAAGAGAGAGAAAGAGAGAGAGGAATAGAAAGAGAGAGAAGAGAGAGAAAGAGACAGAGATAGAGAGACACACAGAGACAGAGAAAGAGGGAGAGAGAAGGGGACAGAAAGAGAAAGAAGAAAAGAGAAAGAAGAGAGAGAAAGAGAAATAGAGACACACACAGAGAGACAGAGAAAGAAAAAGAGAAAAGAGACACACAGAAAAAGAGAGAAAGGGACACACAGAGAGACAGGAGAGGAGAAAGAAAAAAGGAAATACACACAAGACAAAGAGAGAAAAGAGAGAGAGAAGAGAGAGACAGAGAAAGAGAAAAAGAAAAAGAGTGTGTGTGTTAGAGAGAGACAGAGAGAAGTAGGTGAAGGAAGGGGAGGGAATGAGGAGATGATAATGAGAAAAGGAAGGGACAGTTTGGGCTATGATCCACACCATGTCAACCTAATGACAAGGAGCAGAAGGAGGTTGGGAAGATCTTTTTGGATCCAGTGTTGAAGACAAAGGGGAAGAAAAGGAGGGAGGAGATCAGGCAGGAGAACAGGATAACTGCAGGAGCAGCCAGGGTGAAAACAATGATTAGAAACTCCCTTGATCAGTGTCTACAAGCTCTATTAGCCCAATTAACCCTAATTGACTCTCAACTGCCTTGGCTTTCCAATAACCCAGAGTGAGGCCCCAGGCTGCAGAGGGAATGGGTAAGGAAGGAATTTTAGAAGGAAGGAATCAGAAAAGGGTCTGTCTGATTAGGTGATTGTAGGAGGCACTGGTCTTTGGTTTCTGCCAAAAATTGGACCTAGGGATCCCTAAGGGACCATGTGTAATGTTTCTTCCTTTGATATGTTTCAAATCTATAACCATAACCCAGGGAATGCAACAAGTCTCATCTGATCTCAGCTAAGCTGGGCCTGGATACTTGTATGGGAGAAAGTCTCAGAATACTGGGCCCTGTGGATTTGTTTCATAGTATGCTGCCTTTAATGCTGGACCTCAGAAAGGTCCAATCCCACTCAGACATTTATCACAGGCAAATCATTCAACCATGTTAAACTTCAGTTTTCTCATATGTGAAATGGGGAGGTTGGAGTCACTGGCTTCTAAGATACCTTCCAACTCAAAATCTATGATTCTACATTAAGCCCATCCCTTGGCAGACAGGTAGCTATTTCTTCCAAATAAATAGAAGAAAAAGTTTTACTCGATCTCCTTGATCTGGAAGTTCTTCCTGGGGTCTAGGTACAGAGCTGCTGAAGTTCATGTCTTCTCCTGACTAGCTGAAATGAAGAATAATGGGGTGAACTCCAATCCTTTGCTCCCTCCCTGTTTCCAAATTCCAACCTCGTATGAAGAGTTTGATGGGACTTTGTGGAAAGATTGCTAGTTTTCACCAGTGACCAGCTGAACAACTTTGGACAAATTATTTTTCTGCTCTGAACCAGAGACTTTTTGTATGTAAAATAGCCATCATAATGTCTTCTCTATCTCTGTCCAAAGGCTGAAAGCACTTTGTAAATTGCTATACCCTGTAAGGGATTATTAAGGCATTATTTGAGGGTTTTTTTTTTTGTTTGTTTTGTTTTGTTTTGTTTTGCTGAGGCAATTGGGGTTAAGTGATTTGCCCAAGGTCACACAGCTAGGACATATTAAGTGTCTGAGGTCAGATTTGAACTCAGGTCTTCCTGACTTCAGGGCTATTTGAGCTTTTTTATAGGATATTTGCTAGCTAAGTGATGTAGTGGATAGAATGCTGGGGAGAAAGAGACAGAGAGACAGAGACAGAGAGAGAGGCAAAGAGACAGAGAGAAAGCCAGAGACAGGGATGGAAAGAAAGACAGAGAGAGGAAAGAGACTAAGAGACAGAAACAGAGTCAGATAGAGGAAAGGAGACACAGAAAGAAAAAGAAGAAAGGGAAAGGAGACACAGAGAAAGACAGACTCATCTTCCTGAGTTTAAATCTGGTTTCAAACACTAGTTGTGTGACCCTGGGCAAGTCACCTAACCCTGTTTGCCTCAATTCCTCATCTGTAAAATAAACTGGAGAAGGACATAGCAAACCACTTCATTATCTTTGCCAAAGAAACCCCAAATGGGGTCATGAAGAATAGGATTCGGCAGAATAACAATAGAATATTTGCAAATGATCTTGAAAGGTTATACCCTTTCATCCCTGGGCCTGGAGCACTATCCTAAATGCTTTCTCTTTTTCTTAATTACCTCTGGGAGAAGAGAACTCTGTGACTTGTTTTGTTGTTGAAGGGTAACCACAGGGAATTCACCCTCAATTTTTAATCTTGCAATTTGCTGATTAGAACTAGATACCTATAAAATCTGTCCCTCTTGTCAAGACTGTGACAATTTTAAGGCCAACGAGATGTGCCATTCAGCCAACTTCCCAATCCAGAATATTTTTTATTCCATTTCTTTTTAATCTCATCAAGATAACTTTGTTAGGAAAAGCAACGAAAAGCAGTGTGGTGCAGTAGTTTGGGAACTCAGTGTTTTCCTTAATGAGACAAGGAAAACTCTTTCCATCTGACATTTCTATAAATCCATTATTCTCTGACTTTATTTCCCCATTGGAATTGGTCTTGAAATGCTGGCAATTCTTGTTGCTGTGACACAAGCTCAAAAGTTTTTCTTTGACTTGGTTAATGGGATCAGGGATTTTGCCTGCTCCAGCTTGTTCTAGAGATCCAAAGAAAGGGCGGGATCAGGGATAAGTGGGCAGAGGCTGTCGGGCAGGGGAGAAAGAGGAAGTGGAGGGACCGTTGTAAATCATGGTCCTTAGTGTGAGATGATGAATTATTACTGGTCAGGGAAAAGGGGGATTTGGGGAACAGTTTGGGAAGGAGAAGAACTGGCTGAGTAAGATGTAGGAATAATGATGACCCAAAGCTACAGCTGGAGAATAAAGTAAAATTATGGACAAGAAAGAATATAGATGAGGGGAAAATTGCCCAAAAAACTTTGGCCATACCATTGCAATCTAAAGACTTGTCCCCTTTTGGGGAACCTCAGAGGAAGAGACTCCATTCACTCTCTCTGCCATCTATCCCAATGTCTCCCTTGATCATAAGGGAAGTCCCTTCAGATGCCTAGCCCCAAACTCTCTTGCAGCCCTCACCTGTATTAAGGGCAAGGGATTGCTTTTGAGAATGGAGTTGCAAGCATGGCTGAGAGTGGAAGAGGTGCTGTCCACTATGCTGAAGTGTGAAAAAAAAAAAAGTGACTTCTCAAATAAGACTATGGGGAAATCTAAACATGGTCCCTCCTATTGTGAGGACAGGCCTCTCCTAGGACACTCCCCCTCCTCCTCCCCCCTACCAATGCTTTAAAGTCCCAGATGTGCCTCTCCCTGCTCAGAACCAGTTGTTAATGTGTTTCTTATCCTGCCTTCCCCTACCCCCACCCCAATGATTCTAATGCCAGGACATTTGGAACCTCCTGTTCCAGGCGCCACCCTTTCCTTGCACTCAGAGCCTGATGGCAAGGAGAGGACCAGTTTTTCCAGCCCTAGGATGGAGGGGAGGCCTGGTCTCCCTGGGGCTCTTCCGACACCAGATGGTAACCAGGGCCCCGGAATGCAGCTGATCCGGCTTCCAAGCTCGATGGACTACTGAAGTTGGAGGCAGCTGGAGCCCCCAGGGCCTGCTTCACTGGCCCCCCCATGGGAAGGAAAGGGGAGGGAAGGAGGGACTGGGGGAATCAGGAGGGAGAGACTATAAAGTGTGTGTATGGGGAGCATCCAAACAGCTCCCAGTAAGGAAACTTTCTCAATAAAAATTGCCAGCTTTTTTCCCCCAGTGGACACAGAGCCCCCATCTATCTATGTCCATTTACCAACATCCAGACAATTCCCCTGGTTCATTTACTAGTACCATAACTACCAGAAATATGACTGTGTTTTAAGCCTCTATATGTTTTCCCCATTTAAATACACCCTTGGCTAGAGAGTCTGCTTTAGCCTCCACCTGCAAAATACCTCTCCCTAGGTCTACCCTTCAACTTACCCTTTCTCCAATACCCTTGCAAAACTTTGTTCCAAATTTTCCCTTCCTTCCCCCCACCCTTTTCCCTAGATGGTAGGTAGTGCAATACATGCCAAATATGTTAAAGTATATGTTAAATCCAATATATGTATACATATGTATGCAGTTATCTTGCTACACAAGAAACATCAGATCAAGAAGGAAAAAAAAAACAAACCTGATAACGAAAACAAAATGCCATGCTCGTGGATTGAGAATTCCACTAATTCTATTCATCCCCTTAATTTAATTACCTTTATTCATTCCTTTATTCATTCAAAAGAGGCAGAAGGAGATAGGAGAAAGGAAATTGAACTTAGAGTGAATAGAACTGGATTTCAGTAGGCGCTCCTATATTTGCTAGATGTATGACCTTGGACAAACCATTTATTTAGCATTTCTCAGACTCAGTTTTTTCCTCTATAAAATGGGATTAATAACACCTCTACTTCCCTTATAAGGTTGTTGTGGGGAAGGGAACTGTTTATAAGCAATAATAGTCTATAAATGTGAGCTATAATTTAGCCAATCATTCAGTCATTCAACAATACCTACTGGATGCAAAACATTGTGATAGGTCCTGGGGATGGCACAAAGATAAATAAAATAAAACTTGACTCCTGTCCTCTGGGAACTCATGCTCTGGTAAGAATGGATGTTTAAGAATTGGTGGTTTTAAAATTAATAATTAGTATTGAAAAAAATTGAAACTGAATGCTGCAATCCAGTTTGACTCCAAAAAAGAAATACCAAAAGACACCTGCTTCTTTCCTCTTTATCAAAACTGGGAAATCAAGGTATGGAATGCTAAAATGTTAGGATTTTTTAATGTATTAAGTTTTTCTGAGGAGCAATTAGGGTACAGTGCATAGAACTCTGGGCCTGGCGTTAGAAAGACTCATCTTCCTGAATTCAAAGGTAGTCTCAGACACACTTATTTTGTCTTGGCTATGTGACCCTGGGCAAGTCACTTAACTATTTACAGATGAGTTTCCTCATCTGTAAAAAGGAGAAGAAAATGGTAAACCACACCAGTATCTTTGTTAAGAAAACCCCAAATGAGATCATGAAGAGTTGGACATGGCTGAACAACAAATTTTTCTGAACTCTGGCCCCTCCTCTTTTTTTTTTTTATTATAAGGGATGACACTTTAGGAAGATAGGGAAATATACTGGGAATATAGGTGATGTAAAAATTAAAGATAGCAATTTTTTAATATCATTTTTATTAAAGCTTTTTTATTTACAAAACATGTGCATGGGTAATTTTTCAACATTGACCCTTGCAAAACTTTGTTCCAAATTTTCCCCTCCTTCCCCTCACCCTCTCCCTTAGATGGCAAGTAGTGCAATACATGTCAAATATATTAAAATATATGTTAAATCCAATATATGTGTACATATTTATATAGTTATCTTGCTGCACAAGAAAAATCAGATCAAGAAGGAAAAAAAAACCTGAGAAAGAAAACAAAATGCAAGCAAACATCAACAAAAAGAGTGAAAATGCTATATTGTGGTTCACACTCAGTTCCCACAGTCCTCTCTCTGGGTGTTTATGGCTCTCTTCATCACTGAACAATTGGAACTGGTTTGAATCATCTCATTGTTGAAGAGAGGTATGTCCATCAGAATTGATCATCATATAGTTTTTTTGTAATGATCTCCTGGTTCTGCTCATTTCACTTAGCATCACTTCATGTAAGTCTTTCCAGGCCTCCCTGAAATCATCCTGTTGGTAATTTCTTACAGAACAATAATATTCCATAACATTCATACACTATAATTTATTCAGCCATTCTCCAATTGATGGGTATCCATTCAGTTTCCAGTTTCTTGCCACTACAAAAAGGGCTGCCACAAACATTCTTGCACATGTGGGGCCCTTTCCCTCCTTTAAGATCTCTTTGGGATATAATCTCAGTAGAAAATACTGCTGGATCAAAAGATATGCACAGTTTGATAACTTTTTAAGTATAGTTCCAAATTGCTCTCCAGAATGGTTGGATCCATTCACAGGATAGGAACAATTAAAAAAATATTTTTTTCCCTGAGGCAATTGGGGTTAAGTGACTTGCCCAGGGTCACACAGCTAGGATGCGTTAAGTGTCTGAGACCAGATTTGAACTCAGGTCTTCCTGACTTAAGGGCTGGTGCTCTATTCACTGAGCCATCTAGCTGCCCCCCCCCAATAATAATGTTGAAACAACCACAAACTAGAAAACTGATGTATATTCCTTCATACCAAAATTTACAAGTTTCCTTCCTATTTCTATATCCCAGCCACATCCCAATTATCCTTGCTTGCCCACTCTCTTGGGGGGAGGGCTTTCCTTCTTGCCTTCCTCTAGGTCAAAGCTTTTTAAACTGTGGATTTTGACTTTATCTGGGGCCTTGTAACTGAATGTGGGGGCCATAAAATCATGATTTATTATTAGCAATGTTTGATTTGTATACCTATTTTATAAACCTATTTACCTGGGTTTGTGTAAAAATTTCAGGCAAAACAGTCAAGAGTGGAAAAAGTTTAAGAAGCTTTGTCCTAGGTGACTCCCTCCAACTCTTACCACCTTTTCCTATCTCAGACTCAGTCTCTCTGTCAATTCATTCCTTTCTTACTGCTCAACTTCTTTCTACTTGCTGTTAATTATCTAGCTTCCAACTCTACCTCCTAGCAGACCAAAAAATCATCTTCCTCCAATCATTCCTCTGGCCCTTTTTATCTGACCAGACTGAGGGTACAACCTTCACCAAGACCTTTCTCTGTCCACATATGAGACAAAGGCCTTCAAGCCCATTCCCACTTCATTTTTATATCTTTCCTTTCTGAGGGTCTTTTTAAAAAAATAAAAATATGAATTCAAATCTGCTTGTATATTTGAAGCTCTAGGTGTTATCAATATCATCAATAAACATTTATGTGCTTGCTTTTGGACCAAAAAAAAGGAAGGGATACCAGGACGGAACTAGATCAGTGTTGGTGGGCTGGCAAAATAGGGTAGGGAAGGGATAAAGTGATCAGATGGGGAGTAAGGTAAAAAGAGACCCCTAGCAAGATCTAATGAGCTGAAGAAACATATAGATCATCTCATCAATTATAATGTTGAAGAATATGGACCAATACATAGTTAAGTCAGATAAAAAACCATCTACACCATCTAGTGAATACAGGAGCCCCAATTGTCACATCCTTTGCTAGGTTCATAGCCAGAGAGGCAAATTTGGCCCTCCACCCTATGGGAATCCCAACCCTAGAACTCTATGGGAATTCTTTCCTGATCCTCTTAATGATCCCTGTGCTTCTGCTCAGACTGTGCCCAGTGATCTCACCTCCACCTCTTAAGGATCCCTAGCTTTCCTTAAGAAATCAGCCTAACAATTCCAATAGACTTGAGATGGAAAATGCCATTTGCATCCAGAGAGAAAACTATGGAGACTGGATATAGATCCAAGCATAGTATTTTCACCTTTTTTTTTTGTTTGTTTGTTTGCTTTTTCTTTCTTGTGTTTTTTCCCTTTTGGTCTTATTTTTCTTGTACAACATGATAAAAATGGAAATAAGTTTAAAAGGATTGCATATATTTATTTAACCTATATCAGATTGCTTGCTATCTTGGGGAGGAGAGAGATAAGGGAGAGAGGGAGAAAAAATTGGAACACAAAGTTTTACAAAAATGAATATTGAAAACTATCTTTACATGTATTTAAAAAATAAAATACTATTAAAAATAAAATTTTTAAAAAGAATCAGCCTTAGTGTTACTTCCTAGAGAAGTCTTTCCTGATCTCTGGTTTATAGGAGCATATATTCAGAATTAGAAAGGACCTTACAGACCTTCAAGCCCAACCCATCATTTTACAAATGGGGAAATTGGAGACCTCAAAAGGCTATGTCTTAGCTAGGGTCACATAATTAGTAAAATGCACCTTACCAGCTGCACCTTGATGTTGTTATGTAGTCTTCTCTCTTCCCTTTTCTCCCTTCTCCCCCCAGTAGATGCTAAGCACCTTGAAGGTAGGGATTTTCCATTTTTCTTTGGATCCTCAGAACCCAGCCCAGTGCCTGGTATATAGTAATAAGTTAATTAGTACTTGTGGGATTGGTTTGGAGTCCATGGAAATGAAGCCTTGAGTTCCAAGTGAAATTGACCCAAATGAGTGTCAGGAAGACTTGTTTGCTTTGCTCTGGGAGTTCTGGCTAACCATGGTGGAGGGAGAGATGCCAGAGTGGACTCTTTGGTATGAAGTAGGCACCTTGTTTGTCTTCCAGGCAGTGAAAGGGGAGAGTGAAATGGATGGGCTGTACCCAACCTCTTGGGTTGAAACAGGTGTATGTAAAGGGGGTGGTGGTGACAGACTTCTGGAAGGGACCCATAAGGCCTGGGACATGGGTAGGGAAAGAGAAAATGTCCTGTTACTATGGCGTGTGTGAGTTTCCCAAAGCATTGCGGCTGGAGATGAGAAAGAACTTTTATTACAGGGTTTGACCTCTTCTGCAGACATCCTGGAATACAGACTTCATTCACAGTTGGCTAGGAAGGGGTGTGTGTGTGTGTGTGTGTGTGTGTGTGTGTGTGTGTGTGTGCAGACGGGGGGTATCTGTTTATGGAGGCGTCATATGGATGGATGATATGACTTGATGGGCCCTCTGAGTCTCTATTCTTTGAATCTCAGGTTTCTGTACCATGGCCCCAGGGGGAGTCCCAAGTAGGTGGGGCTGCTGTCAAGTCTGCCCGTCTTTCTTCCCTCTGTGTCGTGATGTCCTGGGCGAGGCTCAGTGCCTGACCAGGTTGGGCAGGTTGGCGCGCCCCGAATGGCACCTGTGCCCGGTCACCAGATCCACCCATATTCCTTTGAAGTAGGGTGACACCCACCTTGTATAGTCCCACCCCCAAAACCTCCTCGGAAATAGATGGGATGTCCTTCAAGATTTGAAGGAAGGTAGAACCCATTTCTTGGATTTTTCTATTCCCAGAAAAAAAATAAAGGGAAAAATATTCTGCACTGAGATACTCAGATGAAGATTACTCCTTTCCTAGTATCTTAGCCCCCACTCTGGATCTCTGCTCCTTAACCTTTCCCTCTGGAGTGTTCAAACCAATGCTCTTGATAATGTAGGATGGGAACAGGGAGGTAGATTCTGTGTGAGGGTTGAAAGGAGTCAGTGAAAGGAAAGGAAGGAACTCAGGGTCAGAAATAGGGGCTCATTATTAGGACAGGCTTCATTGTCAGGGATGGGGACTCAGTATCAGGGATAAGGATAACTACCCTCTGACTTCATTTAGCTTGACTCAAAGTCAAAAACATCTGTCTAGCTCCTGAATGCTTTCTTGTACTCTCCTGTAAAGCTTCCTTCCTTCTCTTTTCTCACCCTGCCTTGCAGCATCTATGCCTACCATTCTTGCCCTGGCTGGCACACCTGGGCTAATCCCCTCAGTAGAGCCTCCTAGAAAATCATTAAGAAACCCTGACAGAAGCTCTACTCCACACCCCCTCACTCCACCCAGCACAGAAGATGATTGGGGAGATCTTTTCTGTCCTACCCAGTCCTTTTTGGAGGGGAGCAACAAGGGATTAAGTGATTTGCCCAGGGTCATCCAGCTAAGTAAGTGTCGAAAATCACATTTAAACTCAGGTCCTCCTGACTCCAGTCAGTGTTCTGTGTCACCTAGCAGTCCCTCTACCCAGCCTTTTTTAATGTTACTGATATTTGTTCATGGCTCTTGCCTCAGAGACCCTCAGTATCATAAACACACACACATTTGTATGTATGTATGTATATATTCTGAGTCTCCTCTGACTTGCAGGCATACCCAGAATCCTTATCTAGGACCAAAACAGATCAAGGATCTCAGAAAAAGAAACAGGACAACGGGTCTTAGTCTCTCTTCTACTGCTATTTATAATTATCTGTGTGACTTTGAATAAGTCAAATTATCTCTCTCTCTTCCTCTGTAAAATGATGGGTTTTAATGGGATGATCTTCAGTAGTTTTTTAAAATAAAATAAAATAAAATAATTTAAATGCACATTGCTTCATGAATCATGTTGGGAGAGAAAAATCAGAAAAAAGGGGAAAATCATGGGAGAGAAAAAAAAAAACCAGAAAAAAAGAAGTGAATATAGCATAGGTTGTTTTACATTCAATCCCTATAATTCTTTTTCTGGATGTAGGTGGCATTTTCTATCCAAAATTTGTTAGGATTGTCTTGGAACTTTCAGTTGTTTTGACTTGAATATCCCATCAGTCTTGAAAACTAGAAAGAGAGAAGTCTTTTGTTTTACCCCTATTGCCTGGTTTCTATTAAAAACTTACTGGATAAGGAGCTTTCTAAAGTAGAGTACAGAGCCACCTCTTTTTTCCCACCTCCTTTTCTCTAGGACCCCATTCATGGCCTTGGAGTGCGTCTGGACCTGGCTCAAGCCCAGAAGTAGACAAGTTTAGTAATCAGGGGCCTAATGATGTTTTTCTTCTTTTTTAATCAAGATTTTTTTTTATGCTAGAAATTCCAATTTCTGTGTTCAAAAATTTTTTGAGTGTGTGTGTGTGTATGAGAGAGAGAGATGAGCCAGATGGCCTGTGACTACAGTGAAGCCTGCTGGGGGGGATAGTAACACCTACTGTCAAACCTGTCCTGTGATTGACCAATACTTTCTCTGGGATGTGACATTTCTATAAGCCTAGAACTGAACTGAGGTAGTAGCAGACAAGGTCAGCAGCATACATTGCTCCTACATACTGCATTAGCTCACCTGATGTTTATACCAGTTCTGAGAGGTTGGTTCTACAGGTGTTATTATCTCCATTATAAAGATGGAGAAATAGAGGCTCAAAATGAAGTTTCTGGAGTCACTCAACTACTAAGTGTTGAAGGGATGATTTGAACCCAGGTCTCTTTTGCTTCTAGGTCCCCTTGCCTTTTGTTGGTGGCACAATCCATGCCTCTAAATCTAAAGATTTGAAACTGGAAGGGCATTTTAGAAGCCATCTAGCACAACCCTCTCATTTTAGAGATGAGGAAACTGGGGCTCAGAGTGTACCCATAGCCACACAACTAGTAGGTGTCTTAAGTCAAGATTTGAATTCAGATCTTCTTGACTTTCTACCTAGTACATCACACTACTTCTTTCTCCTGGTCTACAATTCTAGACTCAGTTCTGGATTCCTTTGGACACCACCTTCCCCTTGCCTTAACTTATAACACTCACCTCTTAAGGGAGCTGCTCCTTGAGGAAGATCTGGCCTGTGTCCAGGAGCTCTTTGGGGTACCTGCCCTTTTAGGGGGTGGGGTGACATGGAACAGCAATGATTTGATCCCCTCTGACAATTCTGGCATCTGATTTGGATTCAGAGAGCTGTACCAGACTAGCCTAGTATACTGGGAAACTGTCCTGCCCTGGGGTACAAGTGAAGGGCATGGGGAGGGAGTCTTGGTTGTCTTCCCTACATAAAAGTCAAAGGGAGTTGGGGATTCCCACAGAATTCCTGAAACTCCTTTGGAGCCAGCAGGGCCAGAGAAGGGGAGGGAATAGGGATGGGTGGGGCAGCTGCCTACCTATGCTTGGGGACCCCACCCTAGCCCAGGTTGTCAAATCAAAGGGATGCGCTGGCTCCTTCTCCCGAGGCCCACGGGAACTAACCCAGCCACATTCTTCCTCTGCAGCCACTGGCATCTTAGTTAAAGGTACAGTGGCTTCTTTTCTTGCCCCTTTCCCCTTCACTTCCTCAAACTTAATCCTCCTTGCTTTTCATCCCGGTTCCCGGGTCTCCTCCCTCAGGAAGTGGAACCTGACTTTGCCCACTCAACTCACTGCCCCATAATCTTCCCAGTCTCTTCAGCCCTGAGGGCCGCAGCTGAGCCTAAGAGAGTCTACCTTGGTCTTTCTTTTTCTGAGTGTTTCTAAGACTTTGGGTCCAACCTCTTCAGATAGTCTAGGAAATCCATGAGAATAATAGGTACTATGGCTTTTTCCTTTCTCCCCAATTCTCATGTTCAATACAACTCTGTCTAGAAGGGGTTTGGGGCTGTGGCATAGAGCAAAATCAGTTTTGAAGGCTGACCTTCCCTCTCTGCTCACAGGAGCAGAGATTTAGAGCTGGAAGGATTTTCAAGAGTCAGCATTTTATTGGGGAACATGAGACTTAGAGATGACTTTTCCACAGATCATCCAAGTAGCCAAGATTTGAAACCAAATCTTCTGAGCCCCAATCCATATAATCCTTCCCTCTCAGAGATAACAACAGATCCTCGAAATGATTCTTTCTTTTTTATATGTAATATTTTATCTCCCCAAATGACACATTAAAACAATTATTTAAACTTCTTTTTAAAGTTTTGAGTTCCAAATTCTATTCCTCGCTCTGTCACCACCCTACTCTCTGATCCATCCAATACAGTTTATACCTGTACAATTATGTAAAACATTGGTTATTATTACTTCATCTCTTCTGGAATCCTAGAATGGAGGGACATTTAGACACCATCTAATCCAACTCTTTCATTTTACAAGTGAAGAAATTGAGACTCAGAGAGGAGAACTTTACAGGGGAGAAGGATCAGCCTAATTAAGCAGTTGATGCTATCCATCAACATAATGAGATGTCCCAGGTTTTCCTCTAGCCTCTTCTGGTTATAAACTGTATAAATTTGGGAAAACCACACAATCTGCTGGGGCCTCAATTTCCTCATCTGCAACATGGGGGAGGATTGAAATATCCTCTGGTGTTCCTTTCAACTCTAGCTGTATGAGTCTGTTTCCATGAAGTTACTGCCTCTCTTTGAGCCTCACCTTTAAGGTCCCTTCCCATTCTAAAATCCGAGGAGAGAAGAAAGGGGAAATCTGCTATTGTATTGCTCCTCTGGCCCATCCCTGGGGATGTGATGCAAAAGATTCCCACCATCACCATTGCCTTATGTTGCAACTGCCCTTTTCCCTACTCTGTGTTTGGTGATTGAAGACTGGGTTGAATCCTGGTTATGTCACTAATGTACTGTGTAGTCCTGTTAAGTTACTTAACCCGTCTTCATTTCGTTTCTTCATTTGCAAAACGGGTCTAGCAATACCCACACCACCTAATTCACAAGAGCGTTTTAAGGATCGGGTGAGATGATGTAGAGTCCGCTATGTGAACGTCAGCTCTTACTACTTTTATTACTCCGCAGGTCAATAACACATCTTCTCTCACTGTTTTGGAGACGAGATTCGCACCCAGAAAAGCAATGGATTGAGCAAGGTGGGTGAGGAAGCCGATTCTAGATCGGTCAAGGCACCAGGCATTCAGTACATACTGGAATGAAAACTTGGCTTAGCAATGGGGGAGGGAATCATACTTGCTTTCTAACCCAAGGCATTCAGAGCCAAATGTTTCCCGGTGGAGTCAGGGATGAGTGTGTCTCCAAAGGGGCCAGGAGACAGCAGGTTTGAGCAGGAGGGCTGGTGCGGGAGCCCCGGGGCGCAGGCTGGCCCTCACATACCAGCGCTCCTTCCGCCTGCCTGTCGGCCCAAGTCTTCGGCTTCTGACCTAGGTCCACACGCCACCCAGGAGAGAGAGCCCCAAATCCCAGCCTGGAGGGTTGAGGAGGGGTGGGGAGTGCGGAAGGAGGTCACTGGTTGACAACAAGGCCGGGACATGGAGAATGATCAAGCTCAGGCAGGGGAGAGGGGGGTTAGGGGGCAGAGGGTGGGGCAGCTCCCTCCTTATCCTCTGGGTGGGGCCCGGCAGGTTCCTTGGAACCTGAAACCTGCCTGGAGTTTCTGAGTCTTGGAGAAAGAGTCTCCAAGGGATGGAGGACAGGTTGAGGGAAGGGCTTGTTGCTTTTTAAAAGGGTGGGTGGATGGGGCGTGTAGTGGAGGGGGCTGGGGTGGGGTAGGGTGGATGACTTTTGGATATTGGGGCATTTCCTTTCTTGGAGTTGCAGAACAAGAGGATCAGGGACAGGAGGGAGGGGTTTTGCTCTGAGGCAGGAGGATGGACAAGGTGACCTTTCAGTTCAGTGAATCTGAAGACTCAGAAAGACATCCACAAAATATCCAGAGCTGACAACTATAGCCCTTTGGTTAGCAAAGACTCTTCCTTTCTTTCCATCACACAGTGCATATTGGCCGATTTGCTATTCCTCACCCAAGATGTTCTAGCTCCAATCTCCCTATTTTTGCACTGGCCATTCCAAGCCTGGTATGCCCTTCCTCCTCATCTCCAGCTCTTTGGAATCCCTCTCTTTCTTAGGAACTCAGCTTAAGCATCATTTACATAAAGCCTTTCCTGATCACCCCTCCTCCATCCTCTGCTGCTAGTGTCCTCCCTCCACAAACCACCTTGTATTCATTTTGAATGTTTTCTTCATACACACATTCATATATATATATATATATATATATATATATATATATGCACCCACATCAATATATGAACATATATTCATGCACACATGATACATCATATATACATAGTTATGTACTATATATAACATTACATATACTATATGCAATGACACATAATATATGTTGTACATACATTATGCAATGATATATAATATATATTGTACATACAATATGCAATGATACATAATATGTTATAATACACTATGCAATGATACATAATATACATTATATATGCAATATGCAATGATACATAATATATGTTATACATACACTATGCAATGATATAAAATATACATTGTACCTACAATATGCAATGATACATAATATGTTATATATGTAATATACAATGATATATAATATACATTGTACATACACTATGCAATAATGAGTAATATACATTGTATATACATATGCAATGATACATAATATACATTGTACATACACATTGCAATGATTCATAATGCACATTCTACTTCTAATATGCAATGATAACATGCAATGATATGTAATATATATTATACATACAATATGCAATGATACATAATATATGTTGCATATACAATATGCAGTGATATGTAATATACATTGTATATACAATATGCAATGATATGTAATATACATTATACATACAATATATGATTATTTACAATATTAAAAAAACACCTGATATTTCCCCAGAAAGAATTTAACCTCCATGAGGTCAGGGAACTTTCTACTTTTGTCTTTGTATTTTGGGACTTTAGCATAGGGCCTAGCATTTACTAGATCCTTAATAAATGTTTGGTGATTAATTGGTACAACAGCAATGAATATCCCCCATTTTACAGATGAGAGGACTGAAGTCCAGAGACAATGAGAAAATAGCCTACAGTCACACAGTTAGGAAATGCCTCTCCAGAATAAAAATCCTGTGTGCTTTCCAAGGTAGAGTATCTCTCCCAGAACAGAGGGCATTGCTCATTGAATAGCATGCTGCATTTAGAGTCAAGAAGACCTGAGGTCAAATCTATTTCTGTTGGGAGCTGTATAACCCTGGGCAAATCACTTAAATTCTCGGCATCTCAGTTTCCTCATCTGTAAAATGGGAACAATAATAAGAACATTGGCTGCATGAGGTTGTTATGATGCTTAAAAGCTCTTTGAAAATCTTAAAGGCCATAGAGTCCAATATGAGCTCTTCAGTCTTCACCTTAATCCAGACCTATCCACTTTACCCAACTTTGGCAGAAGGTATTGACTATCATTGGTAAAAGGACTCTCCTCACCTGGGATATCCCTATATATTTTCAATTATGGGGCAGCTAGGTGGAGTAGATAGTCTGACATCAAGAAGGCTCATCTCCCTAAATTCAAATCTGGCCTCAGACACTTACCAGCTGTGTGACCTTGGGCAAGTCACTTAATCTTGTTTGCCTCAGTTTCCTCACATGTAAAAAGAATTGGAGAAGGAAATGACAAACCACTCCAATGTCTCTGCCAAGAAAATTCCCAAAATGGGTCACAAAGAGTTTGATACAACTGAAATGACTGACCAACAAAATATCAGATTTGGTCCCTAGCCCCATTCCATTATAGTTTAAGTGAGGCTGATATCCAGGGAAGTTTGTGAGGAAATCAAATAGATGGTCTAAAAGAAAATAGGCATTGGAATTCCTCAGCTTCTCTTGTGCACTGGGGGGAGAATGTTAGAGGTAGGAGGGAGGCACTTTATGTGTGAAGTGGAGAATGTCTGGATATGTAGAGTACTATGGAGGGGGGAAAAAAGAGATTTCTGTCAGATTCAAAAAACCTGAGTTTTAATTCTGACTCACTTTCCAAAGTGATTCTAGGCAAATCCTTTAACCTCTTACCCCTTTGTATGGAATTATTACTAATTATTACTAATATATGTTCTTAGAAAAGAGTCTGGAGAGTCACAAAGGAGGTTTGGCCAATGCAATGAGGAGTTTAATTCCGTTTCATTTATTAAGCAACTATTTAACTACTGTCAGAAACAACAGAAAGCTTGGTGGCAAATTGGATAGAGCCCTGGCCCTGAAAATGGGATGAGCTGAATTCAAATCCAGCCTTAGATACTTACTAGTTGTATGACCCTGTTTGCGCCCCCCCCCCAAAAAAAAACCCCTTGTGGATTACTGCCTTGCCATAGGCAGAGGAGTTTGTGTAATTCAAAGAAATTATGAGCTTTGTCGTTCAGGGTTATCCAAGACAAACAGGTCATAGTGAAGAGCTCTGATTTTAAAAAATGATCCACAGGAGAAGGGAATGGCAAATTATCCCATATCTTTGCCAAGAAAATCCCATGGAAAAAATAATCCATGGCATCAAAAAAAAAAAAAAAGTCAGATAGACTGAACAACAACCTTCAAGAAAGACACTGTTATTAGAAAGGATGCTAGGAGGCTGGGTGGGGTGAGGTTATAAAGAAGATAGCCCCTGCCTTCAGAGAGCTTCTATTGCTGGTGGTGGGGTCTACCTGTGCTCAGAATTCAAGTAAAACTGGGAAGGGAGAGGGTACAGACAGCTGCAAGCACTGAGGAAGACTTCCTTCTCAGTGGAGGTGGCCAATGGATCTGAGTCTCCAAAAAAAAGCTTTGTTGGACAGCAGAACCAGATATTTTATGGTGCTGATATAGTCCAAATTTGTAGCCATTTCTGGATAATGTGTTCTCTTGGATTCCTTGTCTTGGAAATGTGTGCCATGAATTCTTCAACACCCTGGGACCCCAGATCCTCCCTCTCCCACCAGCTGTTTAATGGCTGCTAGGAGGTACCATGGGTAGTACAACTGGGATGGGAGTCAGGAAGACTCTAGTTCAAATCTCAACCTCAGACCCTTTCTAACTGTGTGACTCTGGGAAAGTCACTTATATGTTGTTTGCCTCAACTGAGGATCAGTTCCCATTTGTAAAATGGGAATGATAATAATAGCACTTACCTCCAATGGTTCTTCTGAGGATCAAATGAGATATTTGTAAAGGGCTTAGCACAGTGCCTAGCACATTGTAGATGCTGAATAAATACTCATTTCCTTCTTCCTTTCCTTTCCCACCACCCTAAGAACTCTTCTTTGTCTCTTCAGGGCTGGTGCTCTATCCACTGTGCCACCTAGCTGCCCCTTCTTTTTTTTATTAAAGTTTTTTATTTGTTTTCTTTTCTTTTCTTTTTTTTATTAAAAGTTTTTTATTTACAAAACATACGAGTGATTTTTCTACATTGACCTTTGCAAAAACTTTTTTTCCCAAGCTTTTCCCCTTCTTCCCCCCAGCCCCCACCCCTAGATGACAGGTAATCTAATACATGCTAAATATGATAAATTATATGACAAATCCAATACATGTATACATATCTATACAGTTATCTTACTGCACAAGAAACATCAGATCTAGAAAGAGAAGAATTAAAAAACAACCTAAGAAGGAAAAGAAAATGCATGGAAATATTCACAGAAAGCGTTAAAATGCTGTGTTGTGGTCTGTACTCAGTTCCCAAAGGCCTCTCTCTGAATGTATATGACTTATCTTCATCTCTGAACTATAGGAACTGGTTTGAATCACATCATTGTTGAAGAGAACCATGACCATCAGAATTGATCATTGTATAGTCTTGTTGCTGTGTATAATGTTCTCCTGGTTCTGCTGATTTCACTCAGCATCAGTTCATGCAAGTCTCTCCAGGCTTCTCTGAAAACCTCCTGTTGATTGTTTCTTACAGAACAATAATATTCCATAACATTCATATACCATAATTTATTCAGCCATTCTCCAATTGATGGGCATCCATTCAGTTTCCAGTTTCTTGCCACTACAAAAAGGGCTGCCACAAACATTTTTGCACATGTGGGTCCCTTTCCCTCCTTTAAAATCTCTTTGGGATATAGGCCCAGTAGAAACACTGCTGGGTCAAATGGTATGCACAGTTTGATAACTTTTTGAGCATAGTTCCAAATTGCTCTCCAGAATGGTTGGATCCGTTCACAGTTCCACCAACAATGTATCAGTGTCCCAGTTTTCCCACATCTCCTCCAACAGTTATCATTATCATTTCCTGTCATTTTAGCCAATCTGACAGGTGTGTAGTGGTATCTCAGAGTTGTCTTAATTTGCATTTCTCTGATCAATAGTGATTTGGAGCACCTTTTCATGTGACCAGAAATAGTTTCAATTTCTTCGTCTGAAAATTGTCTGTTCCTATCTTTTGACCATTTATCCATTGGAGAATGGCTTGAATTCTTATATATTTGAGTCAATTCTCTATATGTTTTAGAAATGAGGCCTTTATCAGAACCTTTGGATGTAAAAAATATTTTCCCAATTTACTGCTACCCTTCTAATCTTGTCTGCATTCATTTTGTTTGTACAAAAACTTTTTAACTTGATATAGTCGAACTTATCTATTTTGTGATTAATGATGACCTCTAGTTCTTCTTTGGTCAAAATTCCTTCCCCCTCCACAGGTCTGAGAGGTAAACCATCCTACATTGTTCTAATTTGTTTATAATATCATTCTTTATGCCTAGATCATGAATCCATTTTGACCTTATCTTGGTATATGGTGTTAAGTGTGGGTCAATGCCTAATTTCTTCCATACTAGTTTCCAATTATCCCAGCAGTTTTTGTCAAATAGTGAGTTTTTATCCCAAAAACTGAGGTCTTTGGGTTTATCAAACACTAGATTACTATTGTCATTGAGTATTTTTGTCCTGTGAACCTAATCTATTCCACTGATCCACTACTCTATTTCGTATCCAGTACCAAATGGTTTTGGTGACCACTGCTTTATAATATAGTTTTAGATCTGGTACAGCTAGGCTACCCTCATTTGCATTTTTTTTCATTAATTCCCTTGAAATTCTTGACCTTTTGTTTTTCCAGATGAATTTTGTTGTTATTTTTTTGAGGTTTTTGTGTCCTAACACATGGTCAATTTTTGTGTAAGTTCCATGGACTGCTGAGAAAAAAGTAAACTCCTTTCTGTCTCCATTTAATTTCCTCCAAAGATCTATTATACTTAACTTTTCTAACATTTTGTTTACCTCCTTAACTTCTTTCTTATTTATTTTGTGGTTTGATTTATCAAGTTCTGAGAGAGGGAGGTTGAGATCCCCCACTATTATAGTTTTGCTGTCTATTTCTTCTTGTATCTCTCTGAACTTTTCCTCTAGGAATTTCCATGCTATACCACTTGGTGCATATATGTTTAGTATTGATATTGTAAAGCTTTTTATTTGCAAAATATATGCATAGGTAATTTTTCAACATTGACCTTGCAAAGCTTTCTGTTACAAATTTTTCCCTCCTATCCTCCACCCCCTCCCCTAGATGGCAGGAAGTCTAATACATGTTAATTATGTTAAAATATTTGACAGATCGAATATTTGTATATATATTTATACAGTTATCTTGCTATACAAGAAAAAAAAAACCTGAGAAAGAAAACATAATGTAAGTAAACATCAATAGAGATAGCTGCCCCTTCTAACAGATTCTAACCTTGGGCTCTGTCCACAGTTTGGGGTATAGATGGATAGATAACTCACAGAATAGGATATAGGACTGGATTTATCATTTTATTGATAGAGGAGATTCCCAGGTAAGGAAACTCCCTCTACCAATCTAGGTTGCCACCTGTTCTGCAACTTATTAGGCATCAAGAAGCAAAAGGTATTGCATAGTGTGACATAGCTGGTATGTGTCAGAACTTGAATCCAGATCTTCTTGATATCTGAAGCCAGGGCTCTGTCTAGATCAGTGCACTCTCTACTATGTAAACTTGTCTCTCAAATGTACTCCTCAATTATTTTGCATTGTGGTTATCTTTGGGTTTTGTTTTTGCTTTTTGACTGCAAGACAACCAGGGTTAAATGATCGCTCAGGGTTATACAGCTATTAAATGTTAAGTGTCAAATGTCTGAGGTCATATCTGAATTCAGGTCCTTTTGACTCTAGGACTGGTGTTCTACCTACTGAACCACTTAGCTGCTCCTTCCCCTCTCTCTTCCCCTTTCTTCACCCTCCCCCCTCCTCCCAAGTATCTGTTAATATGTTTTATGTACTTCTTAGAAGTTAAGCTCTATGAGGACCGGGAGCACATCATAATTAAACCTTGCTTCCATCCTCCCTGCTTAGAGCGTAAACACAATCCTTTGCACACAGCAGATGCATACATTTTTTTTTTTGATGAATTGAATTTGTTGAATGGACCAGGAAATATTCTTTGAATTCCCTTCCTCATTCCTTCCCGACTCCCCCTTTCCCACTTTCCTGGGGGCAAAGAGAAGTCCTCAATTTCCTGAACAGGAACTTTTTTTTTTTTTTTTGGCAGCCCTTCCCCCTGTAATCCTATAACCTGTCTCTTTCCTTCCATCCCGTCCTCTCTCACGGGTCTTCCCACACACACCCTACCTCTAACCTGGACCGGTCACATTCTGTCCTGAAGCCTTGGTGCCCTCTGGGTTATCACACCAGGTGACTTTTCTGAGCATGTGAGAACCAGATCCAGGTGTCCTGCCTTCTCCCCAGGGGCTGGCCCCTCTCTGTCCCTCTCTACCCCAGACTTCCTGGGGAATTTCCCCCCAGGGAAGAAGGGATTTCAACAGGATTGGGGCTTTTAGAAAGCCCCCAGATCTATGGTGAAAGGTGACCAAGAAGTCTTCTCTAGGATTATCTTGTTGACTAGGAAGGAGGAGATGGACGAAATGACCTCTGAAAAGTCTTTCAATAACTCTGGTTCTGGACTAAACAAATCTGATATCAGTAACTCCATTTTATAGACAGAGAAGGAAGGAACAAGAATTAAAAAAAAAAAAACATTTTTTGTTAAGCATCTACAATATGTCCGGCACTGAAGTAAGCACTTTACAAACATTATCTCATTGATCCCCACAATAAACCTAGGAGGTAAATGCTATCATATTCCTCATTTTGCTGCTAGGGAACCTGAGATTAACAGGGGTTGTAACATGGCCAGAGTCACACAGCTAGCAAGTGTTTTAGGGGGGAATTTGAACTCGGGTCTTCTTAATTCCAACTTTAATATTGAATTCACTGTGCCCCTTAGCTATTTTCAGAGAAGGGAAGTTGAAAGATTGGCTCACTGACCCAGGGTCAGAGGAAAGAGTTAAGAGGCATTGTGGGTATGCTACAAAAAGCCAGAAGAAAGAGGATCAAATATCTCTGTGACCTTAAGCAATTTACTTTTATTCTCACAGTTTGAGTCACCTCACCCATCAAATGAGAGCATTGGTTGAGATGTTCTGTTCCATAATCCAAGGACTCCATCTATTGCTCTTCCCATGATGCCTTTTGTATTTAAATTGTAGTCCACATTATGATAACTAATTGGGAATAGTGACTGGACCTGTGATATCAGTTGGCAGGGGTAACTCCCAGGTGAGAAAGCTCCCTCTAATAATACAGATCAGCAATTCCCCTGCATTTTTTAGACTAATAGGGTTGCCTAGAGCACTAAGAGAGTTAGTCAAGTCTTCCTGGCTTCAAGGCCAATTGCCTTTCCTTATAGCTCCTTCCAGTTTATAAAAGTTTTTTCCCCAACAAGTTTGTTGGGCAGGTCAATAAATTATTCCAACTGAGAAAACTGAGACCCAGAGAGATTTGTTTCTAGTCACACAGCTAGGAAATGTAGAAGCTGCATCTTAAACCTAGGTCTAGAGGCAGCTCGAAGCACAGTGGATAGAGTGCTGGGCTTGAAATCAGGAAGAACTGAATTCAAATCCAGCCTTGGACACTTATTAGCCATATGACCCTGGGCAGCACACTTAACCCTGCTTGCTTCAGTTTCCTTATCGGTAAAATGGAAATAATAATAGCACCAACTTGTGTTGGATAACACTCATTCTCACTTCCCAGTGAGGATAAAATGAGATAATATTTGTTAAGCAATTAGCACAGTAACTGGCACATAATTGGTACTTAATAAATGCCTTTTCCCTTCTCTTTGTTCCAATTCTTCCATTAAACCTATTGTCTCTCCAATATCGTTCTTTTTGCCGTCCCCTTCTTCCCAAGAAGAGAAAGATAAGAACATTTATTCCTGATGCCCAACTGTCATCCTTCTTGATATTACCTCATTTTTATTTTGGTTTACACAATGCAAGAAAAGGGAGATTAGGTGTCTCTTCTATTTCCTAGCACAGGGTTTTTTATTCGATGAATGACATTAAATTAATGAAAAGAATGAAATTGTTCTCCTATCTCCAGATAGATTCCCATGATTTCTCCAGACTTTAAAGGCTAACTTCCTCATTTTATAGGTTTGTAAACTGAGGTCCACCTTAGTGAAGAGATTTATCCAAGATCTCAAGGGAAACTCTTGACTCCAAAGGCAACACTCATGCACATCCTAACCCCTGGGGTCTGCCAACTCCATACTTCTCATTCTCTCACCTTTGTCTATTCTGCTCTAGCCACAACATGTTTCCTTCTATTCCTGGGGGCCAAGCAGGCCTTGCAGCTATTAATTTACCTCTTCAAAAAAAGGATCCAACCTTTAAAGTCTTTTGAGATCAGTAAGTCATTTGACAAGCATTAATTTATTAAGCACTTACTGTATACCAAATACTATGCTAAGTGCTGGGAATACAAAGAAAGGCAAAATATTCACCCTGTTTTTAAGGAGCTTACATTCCAGTTAGGAACAACAGGCAAACAGATATATAGGTGTAAGATATATGCACTATAAATGGGAGGTAACTTCAGAGGTAAAAGTAAGGGGGAAATGGTGAGGAATAGGAGAGGCTTCCTGTAGAAGATGGGATTTGAGATGAGTTTTTAAGAAACCTAGAGAAGCTAAGAGGTAGAAATGAGGAAGGGAAGTATTTTAGACATAGCAGACAGCCAATAAGGTATGGAGATGGAGTGTCATGTTGGAGAAGGGTAGGAAGGTCAGTATAATAAACTCAATCATAAACTGGGAAAGAGAACTGCAAAAGACCGAGGAACAGGTTCTGAAGGGAGTTCAGTGCCAAACAGAAGCAATTATATTTGATCCTAGAGGTAATAGGGAGCTACTGTTGCTAACTGAGTAGTGGGATGATATAGTGGAAATAGTGGGATGGCAGCTAGGTGGAACAATGGAGAGAGTACCAGACCTGGAATCAGGAAGATCTATTTGCCTCAGTTTCCTCATCTATAAAATGAACTGGAGAAGGAAATGGCAAACCATTATAGTTTCTTTTCTAAGAAAAACTCTTAAAACGGGGTCAGAAGAGTCATGCATGACTGAAAAAAAACTTCACAGAAACAATGGGAGTGACATAGTCAAACCTAAGATTTAGGAAAGTCACTCAGGCAGTGGAATGGTGAATTGGAGTCAGGAAAAATCTGAAATAGGGAGATCAATTTTGGAGGTGATTTATAAGAGTCCAGGCCACCAAGAGGTGTTGAGAGCCTATACCAGGGTGATTGGTTGTGTGAGTAGAGAAATGTTCTGATGATAGAAATGAAATTTGATAAGAGGTTGAATATGTGAGGTGAATGTTAGTGAGGAGTTGAGAATGACATTGTGCTTATAAGCCTGCCCTCCACAGTAATAGGAAAGTTTGGAAAGAGGGAACTCCCACATGTTGAGTTTGAGATGCCTTAAGGGGAATCTGGTTAGAGATGTCCAGAAGGCAGTTCGTGATGTAGGGCTGAATCTCAGGAGAGGACCTGGGGCTGGATGTATAGATATGGGTACCATCTGTGTAGAGATGATAATTGAACCCATGGGAGCTGATGAGATCACCAAGAGAGATGGTGGAGAGAGAAAAGAAGGCCTTCTGGAAAAGAACCCTCAGGGACACCCACTGTTTGTGGGCCTGAAAATACAAGGGAAGGAAACGAAATGGTGGTCAGACTGCTACTAGAAGAGAAGAGTGTTATGAAAACTCATAGAAATGTGACTATCCAGGAGGAGAAGATGATCAACAGGGTTAAAATTTTAGCTGATTGAGACACTTTCTGAGGTGGAAATCTATCAAGGAGGAAGGAAAGAAGTTAACTGTGGAATTTCAGAGTTTAGAAGGGACTTCAGAGATTATATAGCACTTTGCCTCCACTTTACTGAGGAAGCAGTGAAGTCCCGGGGAGAGTAGGAACAGGGGGACATGGGAGTATAACTGCTGTCCTGTCCTCTGTCTCTCCTTTCTGTTCTCTGATCTTCACCAGTATAAGAACTGATCTGTCTCTGAAGGAGACATACAAGTTGACCTGGGCTCAGTGAAAAGAATTAAAGTGGGATGCTGCTGCTTCCCTCCCCCTTCCCACCCTCACGTGTCAAAGAACAAATTGGGACAATTTGGTGTGATTAGCAAAGAATTCACATCTGGCCAGCAGTCCACCTCCCGGCCTGGGGCCCCAGCTCCTGCTCCCCATTAGAGGCTATTTTCATTGATGGCTCCATTTGTCTTTGTAGTGGGGGCCCTGACAGCTCCCTGACCACCCTGTGGGGGAGGCCAAGGCCAGGCAGTCTCCATCACTATAAGTCCCCGAATTCTGGGTGAGAGTCAAGACCAGTCTTTCTCCTGACTGCCATGGGGCCTGGGGTGGGAGGTATCACTGAAGTCTAGTGAGTGAGAGGTCTGTTAAAGTGGGTTAATGATCCTCTGCAGAGAGTTACCAAGAGGTTACCCATCGTTGTATTCCAAAAATACTTGGATTTGAATCTTGGATTATTTGATACCACTGTTTAGAGTGGGAGGCCAGTTATTTTACATTTCAACCTCAATTTCCCCCTCTGTGAGGTGGAGATAGTGATAGATTTTTAAGGGATAGTCTTGGAATAGTGAAAACTGATATCACCGTTCAGGTATCTGAATACCTTTATTCAAAGGCTGTGGGAAGAACCGTGAATGTGCTTCAAAGGCTCAGGGTGGAAGGAGAAGTGAGAGAGCTGAAGCTTCCAGATGGATTCCTAAAAAGGAAATAAAAGGGGAAAACAGCTGGGTACCCCTAAGGGAAGAGGCCGTCTTCTTGCTTCCTTCACCCCTTCATAGAATTCTTGAGTCACTGGTGCTACAAAAAATTGGGGACTTCTGAGACACACCTACCTCAGAATGCCAGCCAACAGATGTCTGGGAATTTGTTGGTTCTACCCCCAGAAGAAGCTACAAGGTAGCTGATAATGTGGGGGTGGGGTGGAGGTGTTGGAGGTATAGTCCATTAAAAGCTAGCCTCTGGTTTCTCTTCTCCCCTCCCCGAGCAAGTGACCCCCCAACTCCTTGGTGTGTCAAATGCAATTTGGGTCTATTTAAAGAAACACTGACCCCAGGGGTCACTGGCGGATTCCTCTCCCCTGGAGAATCACCACCAGATGGCAACCTGAAATTTACCTCTTTTCAGCAATAGCTATTCCCTGGCTTGGGAGGAGCTCCATCTCCTGGGCTTGAATCTGCTCCTAGGAGATCCAGGAGTACAGCTGATCTGGGACAAGGAATAGTAAAGTTATTCAGCCACCTAGGAGCCAACGTGAATAAGGGCACTCTAAGGGACAATCTTTTTCATTTAAAGTTTTATTAATACCTTTGTTTTTTCCTCTCACATCAGGGGACTGTAGTTTTAAAACTACTATTTTATATACTCTCTCTCTCTCTCCATATATATATATATTAGTGTAGTAGTGTATACACACTAATATACTATACTATACTAAACTACTATTTAGATCAGAATTTAGTATAGTATATACAATATACTATACTATACTAAACTACTATTTAGATCAGAATTTAGTATAGTATACACAATATACTATACTATACTAAACTACTATTTAGATCAGAATTTAAAAGCCATTTAGTTATTTTACAAATAAGCCAGCTGAGGCTGAGAAGCAGCTCTGTGGTACAAAGCATAGAATGCCAGACTTGGAATCAAACCTGAGTTTGAATTCTGCCTTATTTATTAGCTATGTGATATTGAACATGTCATTTATCTTCCATAGCCTCAGTTTCCCTATCTGTAAAATGATGATAGTAATAACACCTCCCTCATAGAATTGTCATAAGGACAAAATGGGATAACATATGTAATCCTTAAAACACTGAATAAATTTTAGTTGTTATTATGTATTTTATTTAATATTTATATGAAATTATAACATTCATATATATTTAATATTGTCATTATTAATAATAGTTTATTTACTATTACATTAACCTATATTTAAATAATATTTAATTTAACATTATTATTAGCAATAATAAAATGACTTGCTCAGGGTCATATTGCTAGTAAGGTTCTAAGGCAGGATTTGAAACAGGGTTTTCCTTACATCTATACTTTTAAGTCTGAGATGTATAATAAAAAACAATAAAAGAAAGTAAGGTAGATTTCTGCACAATATAAATAAAAGCTTCCTAATTAGTGGAACTATTGGAACTAAGCCTAGTGTAATTCCTGTTATACAGATAGTAAACAAAGGTCTGAAGCTTGCATTCACACCCACATCTTGACTCCTCTACTCCTAGCACTTTTTTCATGGCATCAAGCAGCTTCCTATTCTAGACTATCCCCTTCCAGCCTTTCAAGGCTTTATTTAAAAAAAAAAAAGAACCACATTTTTCCACGTTAGTTATGTTGTGAAAGAAGAATCAGAATAAAAGGCAAAAAACTGCAAGAAAAAAAATTTTTAAGTGAAAATAGATCGCATTTAGACTCCATCGTTTCTGGATGTGGATAGTATTTTCCATCATGAATCTATTGGAATTGTTTTAGATCACTGCATTGCTGAGAAGAGCTAAGCCTACAAAGTTGATTAACACACGATATTGCAGTTACTGTACACAATGTTCTCCTGGTTCTGTTCACTTCATTCAGCCTCAGTTTGCACAAGTCTTTCCAGATTTTTCTGAGATCCATCTGCTCATCATTTCTTATAATACAATATTATCCTATTACATTCATATATCATAATTTGTTTAGTTATTCTCCAATTGATAGGCATCCCCTCGATTTCCAATTCTTTGCCACCACAAAGAGAGTCAAGGGATACTTTAAAAATTATTATTGATATCTTTTCTTTTTATTTTGCTAACACTTTCTAATTTATCTCCCCTTTCCCTCCTGAAGAGACATCCCTTTTACAGCAAAGAGAATAAAAAAACCCCAAATGATAAAATATCAATTCAGAAAAACTAACCAACATGCTGAAAAAAAATGACACTATATGTAATGTTCTCCATTGATTGTTTTCCATCCCCTTCAGCCTTTGCAAAGAAGTGGTTGACTGAGGCAGCCAAAGTGAGAAAGGCTGTTGGCCATTTGAGCCTGGAGTGAGGAAGAGCTGAGTTCAAATTTGGACTTAGACACTTACTACTTGTATGATTTTGGGCAAATTATTTAATTTCTGTCTGCTTCTGTTTCCTTACCTTTAAAATATAGATGGTGACACTTCTTGATCAAAGCATTTAGTACAATGGCTGGTAGGATGGGAGATCCTACATAAATGCTTGTTCCCTCCCCTTCCCTCCCTTCCCTCTCCCTAGTATAAACCTTCTTATATTCTTTCTTTGGGCCTAAGCTTAGTCATTTATGTTTTATACTTTATACTGCTATATGTTTCCATTTATGACAAGGGACTTTTGGTATTTGTGCACAGGATGAAGTTGATTTAATGGAAAGAATGAATAATGGATTTAGAATTAGAATCCTGTCTCTGTTTAATAGTTGTGTAAGCCTCATTTGCCTATTCTGAGTCTCTCAGTTTCCTCATCTACAGGAAGAGAAAGTCCAATTAGAGAGTCTTCGTGTCAGGGACTCCCAATCTGCTCAATATATATGAATTTTCCTAGATCCATGGATGGATTTTAGGAGGTCCATCAACAAAGATGGGAAAAATATGGCATCTTTATTTTCACTACTCTTACTGAAATTAGCATTTTCTTCAATTATGAACATGGATCTCAAACCACAATAGCAGCAACTATTTCTCTATCTTTCTGGCCAGTATTGTCATATGTTATGGTTATTGCAGATAGCTGGAAATACTGCTTATTCTCATTGCAACTCTAAAATTACTGTGGCTTATTAGACTCCCTGCTGGGTCATGCATGATCACAATTTTCCTTTCTATGGGCTGTATTTCAATATAAATGGTTTCCCTTTTTATTCCCACATTTTATTTGTGTATTCTAAGACATTTTTTTCTCAGAAGAGCTCCAAAAGTTTCCCTAGTCATTCAAAGGAGACCATTCCACAAAATTTTGAAAGTTTCTGTTCAGTGCTCACTTTCAGATCTATACCCTACGAGACTGAGCTCTATTTATTTATTTATTTGGACAGAAAATTCTCTTCTCTGTGATGGACAGGTATTTATTTTGTGATCAGTCAAGTCTTATATGTTACAGTGAAGGATCAAAGCCTTGGACAGACAGTCACACAAAAGGGGTGGGAGTGGAAGGGACAATGGTCAAAGTTTGCCTAGGGCCCACAAATGCCTCACCTCAGCTCTGGGGGTAGTGCAGGGCAAAAAGTAAGCCCACACCTGTCTGTGGGGGATGGGTCTGGGCCCAGGAAGAGAGAGGGGCTCAGCTGGGGAGAAGAACTCAGTTTTCTTAGGTAGTACTCATTCTTGAGAGAGGTTCATTGCAGAGCTATGGAAAGTATAGAATTCCTAAGATTTTGAAATATGGGTTCTAAGCTTTGTTGGTGAGAATTTCTGATTAGTACATAGACAACTAAATAAATTAGATTGAGGATTTTCCCCTTCCCTTCTCTTTTCTTCCTTTCCCTTGTCTTTTTTTCCCTTCCCTTCTCTTTTTTCCCTTCCCTTCCCTTCCCTTCTTCCTTCTCTCACTTCCTCTCTCCTCTCTCACTGTCCCAGCCCCATTCCAAGCTGTTGTCAAGTCCTGTAGACTCTCTCATCACAATCCCTCTCATACATTTTCTTCTCCACTGACACCACCCTGATGCCAGCCATATTTACCTCAGACCCAGATTATGGCAATAGCCTTTTGGTCAGTGTCCTTGTGGCAAGTCTTTCTACTCTAGTTTACTCTCCATTCAGCTATTAAAGTGATTTTCCAAAAGCATGTCTTTTTTTTTTTAAATATGGAACCCTTCACAAGTTTGTGGGTCATCCTTGAGCAGGGGCCATGCTAATGTATTTTTCCATTTTTAGCATATGTACTGCCAAAATGAACACCAAAAGCACAGTCTGACCATGTCGGCCAATCAATTCCAGTGGTTCCTTATTACTTCCAGGAACAAATATAAAATCCTCATCTAGAGGAAGGGAAAGTTGAATAAGAGAGTCTCTGTATCAGGGGCTCCCAATATGCTCCATATATATGAATTCTCCTAGATCCATGGATGGATTTTAGGGGGTCCTTTATAAACTGGCTCCTTCCTACTTTTCCAATTTTCTTACACATTACTCCCCATGTATGTACTCTATCTTGGGTATTCAAGGATGACTAGCATCTGTGGTATAAGAACTTGCTGAGGCCTTTTAGAGGATACCCATCCAATTTGGTGTCTACCTGGCACTCAACTCTCACCCTGGCTACAAAAAACTGTAGCGTGGATAGCAGCCACACCAGGTAAACTGTCTTGGCAGACAGACTAAACCAGGTTGAGGGTAATTGACCCATCAATGAGTTAGGGGGATGTCTACCTCAAGCATGTGAAGATTTCTCCTGGTGGATTGAGTAGATGAGAACAATTCATTCCAATGTCCGTAGTGTGTTTAGAGCTTGGCCATACATGGAAGATGCCAAGGTTATCCACTGCATCCTGGGCCATCTCCAGTCATCTTGACTTTTGACCTTCCCCTGGACTTTGATGACTGTGGAATAGAGAGTGAGGCTGATGACTTTGTACAACTCTGCCTCCCTTAAATCCAATTTGTTCATGAGTCAAGATCATCCCATGATGTCCTGGGTCCTCTTTGAAAATGAAGGATGAACAATGACAAATAGCAAACTACATGATCTAATGACATTGGCCTCCTTGTTCTTTGCACAGGAAACTCAATCTCTGGACTTTGTTCATTTTCACTGGTTGTTTCCCTGGAATCAGCTCCCTCTTTGTTTCCTTCCATTAAATTCCATGGATTCTTTCTTTAAGTCTCAGCTAAAATCTCACCTTCTTTACAATTCCTTTCCCCATTCTTCCCTAATGCTAGTGCCTTCCCTCTGAGATTATCTCCAAGTACTTAGGTATATATGTTGTTTATACATAGTTATTTACATTTTGACTCCCCAATTAGACTGTAAGCTCCTTGAGGACAGAGATTGTTTTTGCCTTTATATCTCCAGATATAAAGCACTCAACTTGGCACGCAGTAGGTATTTAATAAATACTTGTTGGCTTTCTTCCTTCCCTCCCTCTTTTTCTTCTCTCCTTCCTTTTCTCCTTCTTTTTCTTCTTTCTCTCCTTTTCCTTTTCTCCTTTCCTCTCTCCTCTTCCTTTCCTCTCTTTCTTTTCTCCTCCTTCCTTTCTTCTTTTTTTTTCTTGAAAACAAGCATTAATGATGACTTTTGCTTTTCTATAATGGTCATTATTGGCTATACCTCCACCCCTAGAATTGAACCTTCCCATCTAACAAAGGCAGTCAAGCAAAAAACAACCAGTGAAATGACTGATAAAGTATGCAACATTCTGCCATTGTAGTCACCAGTTTCTTAGCAGAGAGATGGGAAGTATATTTCTTTATCCCTTCTCCAGGATGTTGTTTTGTTTGTTTTTAGTTACCCACTCTTTCTTTTAGCTTTTCATTTGCATTGTTGGAGTCATATAAATTTTTCTGATTTTTGCCTAACTCACTCTGCATCAGTTCAAATGAATCTTCCAATGTTTCTGTGATTTTTTTTTAAAGATAAAGTTTCCCTATCTTACCTAGGCTAGAAATACAGTGACCATTCATGGACCACGTCCCACTGCTAATCATTACAGAAGTTTTGATCTACTCCATTTCTGGCAGATTTACCCATCCTCAGATAACTTGATAGCCCCTACTCTGTCAGATTCATTCAAGGCTGGTGTCAGTCTTAGGGCAGATTGTGGAGCAGAAGTCCTGAATTCATTAGTTCCTCTAGTTTTAACTTCCCCAATAAGCAGGGATTATAGTCATACACTACCACACTTGGCCCAGTTATCTTTTTCTTGTTTCACAATAGTTTTCAAAGACCTCTCTTCTTTCCACTGTTTTCATTGATGCCATCAGCATGTGTATGCTTGTGTCTCCCCTACTTAATCTCAATTCCAAGTCCCAGTTAAGAAAATAGGTACTAAGTCAAGGTAATTTGAAGAATATAAGTTTGGAATGAGCATACTTGGTTTTAGGAAAAATGTGGGTTTGAATCCTGCCTCTGACATTTATCCAGAATATCAGAAAACAGGCAGTTGATTGAACTAAGAAAATAACTCTGGCCTTTTACGTGGAATATCTGAGTTTAATTTCTAAAAGACTCTGAACATGTATGTGAACACAGAAGGGAAAGGAGAGTCTGAATGCATTCGCTGTGTGGATTAGGAAGGGTTAGAACCCCAAAGACACCACAGAAGCATATCTAAGATTTTCTCCATGTACATCTTTTCTTTTCTTTTTTTTTAATTAAAGCTTTTTATTTGTGTAACATATGTATGGGTAGTTCCCCAGCATTGATCTTTACAAAGCTTTCCATTACAACTTTTACCCCCAGTGCCCTCCCCTCCCCTAGATTGCAGGAAGTCCACTACATGTTAATAATGTTGAAATACTTGACAAGTTGTGCAAGAAAAATCCTATCTACAAGAAAAAAAAGAAAATCAGAGAAAGGCAACACAATGCAAGCAAACATCAATAGAGATCATGAAAATGTTACGTTGTGATCCATATTTCATATCCCTCTCTCTGGGTGTCATATACATCTTTTCTTAATGAAGTCAGATGATATGATAGTTATAGAATGAATGGTTTATAAACCAGAAAGCACTATTGAAATGTAGGTCATTACTGTTGAAAGGAATAGCAAGTTGTACATAGTAGATTTGCAATTGTATGTATAATTATCTTTTAAAATATACTTTTTAATGGAAATGCTTGTTTTATTCCATAAATTAAAAATAAAAAATGCATAAAATAAAATAGCCAAGTTTAAAAAGAAAACCAAAGGTTAGTGAAAACAAAGATGCAATTTTTAAAAAGAATGTAAGCCTTTCAACATTATTTATCCCTTTTAATTGGTCAAATATACTTATCTTTCTAAATTTCAGAGAGAAAGAGAGAGGTGGGGGAAGAGGGAGAGAGAGGGAGGGAGGGAAGGAAGAGAGAGAGAAAAGAAACTCCTTCCTTGTGTGGTATGCAAAGACACCAGCTACAGGTTTAGATCACAGAATGCCACTTGAGTCTTTTAGAAGCTGATCAGTTTACTGTGTCCCCTTCCCTAGTGCCCCACCCACCGAGCCACTCCCTCCTTCTCATCTCAGTAACTAGAGGTCTGGGGTTACTAAAATTAATTTTACCCTGTCTTCTAAGCCCCTCTCTCTTCTGGTTATGTCTTTGATGAATAAACTTAGCTTATTTAATTAATGTTTGAGGAGACTAGAAAAAGAGATAGCTAATTCTCTTACTGAAAGAGGAGAATGGAAACAATCCATCCCTTGGCCATTTATTGGGGCTTTTTCAACTGTTATTCCCTCCCCCCACCTGACTAATCGACAGTCACTGTGGAAGGAAAGGATCTGAGAGTTCTTCTCTCCTCTTCTCCAAGTTTGGTTGCTGGGATGGTGGCTTAACCTTAATTTTTTCATCTGTAAAATGGGATAATAATTTCTGCTGATATCCCTGAAGGTGTTCCAAGTATTTATTTGGGATGGCCAAGAATTTTTGCTTCTCCACTCTTCACTTCCCCAAATCTGGATCCTGCCTAAGTCTGTTAATAAAAGGTATAGCCAGTGGCCAAACTCTCCCTCCTTCTCTCTGTCTCTCTCTGTGTCTGTGTCTGTGTCTCTCTGTCTCTCTCTGTGTCTGTCTCTCTGTATGTGTATATATGTATCCGTCTCTGTCTCTCTGTGTCTGTTCGTGTCTGTGTGTGTGTGTGTGTATGTGTGTGTTTGGAGGGGGTTATTGAATATAATCCCTTCATTTTAGATGAGGAAACTGAGACTCAGAAAAGTTAATTGTCTGGCCTCAAGTCACACGGCTAGTGTCTGGGGTAAGGTGGAGGGTGGCTTCAAATTAGGTTTGAAGTCTTCCCAACTTCCAAGTCTGTCACTTTATCTGCTCCACCATGGATACTGTAGGCATTGTTCCCATTTTACAGATGAGAATCTGAGGTTCAGGTTAAGCTGTGACTGATATCTCAGATCTTGGTTGTCATTGCACTGGAGTCCATTTGCTCAGGGATAGAGGTGCCAGTCATTTGAAATCCCCTTTCCGAAGTGTTTGACACTTCTGAGAAAGATCTGACAACGGGCTACTGGAGAATCAGCTATGCAGGCTTTGAGAGGCCAAAACTCTTTTTTGGGTATGGGTCTCATTTTCAGGGGGCAGATCTCTCTATAAAATCCCCCACCCCAGCAGGTAGAAGAAAAAGTGCATTTTCAAACCATGACTGCAAGGATCCTCTCTTCTGCATCATTCTGGGACAACAATATACCACAACTCTTCCCAATAAACAACCCCCCTCTCCATCCCCACCTCCCCACTTCTGACCTGCTTCCAACCTCCGATCTCACCCCTCCTTTCTCTAACCTCCATGTCCAACCTAGCTCAGCCCTGCCTCCTAGGGGATGGCAAAGGGGCCGGCAAGCTCCATCTGCCTGTTTACTTCTGGCTTGGCTTGCTCCAAGCCAAATGTGACTTCCTGTTGCTATAAACAGGGCCAGGGAGAGAGATCAAACGGGGCAGGGGGATGAGTTCAGAGAAAAAGAATTGGGGCCAGCCGGTATGAGTCTCCATCTAATAGGAAGGTTTAAAAATAGCTGGGATACCAGGAACATGGACTATCAAAAGTGATATAAAAGGAAAATCCAAGTTCTAAGCCAGGCTAGGGGCTGACTGCTTCCTCCATAATCTCCCACATTTTTTTTTTTTTTTTTTGATCCTTGGGATGCTCTGAATCTGCTACCTGCTTCTGCTCCTTTTTGCCTTCCTTAAACCTTTTCTTCCCCTTCTACTCCCAAAATATGACTTCCTTCACTTCTCTTCTGGATCAAAGATAATCCAGGAGACCTTGTTGCCTCTACCAAACTCTGTGACCCAGAATAATCCTCAATTTTCTTCTCTGTAAATTTAGGGACTGGCTAACAACAACAGTAACAGCTAGCATTTACATATTGTTTTAAGATCTGCTAAGGGATTTACAAATATTAGCTCATATGAATCTCACAACAATCCTGGGAAGTAGATGCTATTATCATACCCATATTTCACATGAAATTGAGGCCGACTTAATGACTTGCCCAGGGTCACACAGCTAAATCTCTGAGGCCATGTGCGCACTTGGTTCTACCTGACTCCAGGCCTAGCACTCTGTCTACTACAGCACCAGCTATCAAGAATATGTCTGGGGATCTTTAAGCTTGCAGTTCTATAATCCTTTCCTGCCCCCTCCCTGATCTTTAACCCTTTCTCTCCTCATTCTTCTCAGTCCTGTTTCACCTTCTAATTTGTCTTCATCTCCCAAATGGCTCAAGACTTCTTTCTTCCTTCCTTCCTTCCTTCCTTCCTTCCTTCCTTCCTTCCTTCCTTCCTTCCTTCCTTCCTTCCTTCCTTCCTTCCTTTCTTTCTTCCTTTCTTTCTTTCTTTCTTTCTTTCTTTCTTTCTTTCTTTCTTTCTTTCTTTCTTTCTTTCTAAATACTAATAGCTTTTCATTTTTCCAAATACATGCAAAGATAGTTTTCAACATTCACCCTTGCAAAACCTTATGTTCCAAATTTTTCTCCCTCCCTTCCCCCCAAATAATTCCCTCCCCTAGACAGCAAGTAATCCAATATAGGTTAAGCATGTGCAATTCTTCTAAATATATTTCCACATTTATCATGCTGACCAAGAAAAATCAGATGAAAAGAGGGGGAAATGAGAAAGAAAAAAACAAGCAAACAAATGACAGCAACAACAAAAAGAAAATTTGAAAATACTACGTTGTAATCCACATTCAGTTGCCATAGTCCTCTTTCTGGATGCAAATGGCTTTCTCCACCACAAGCAAGACCTTTCTTTTGGCCCATGGATGAACACAATCAACAGCAGTGAGGGTTTAGCTTAATTTCAGGCTGAGCGGAAGAAAAGACAATTTTTTTTTTTGTTCTGGACAGGGCTGACACTTATACCCCCTGGCACGATGCTATCCATTGAACTTATGAAATTTGATTTTTTTGTTATGAAAACTCAAGTTAGAGGAGAATTAAGAGTTTATTTAGCCCATACTGCTCCATGTACCAGATGAGGAAACTGAGACTCAGTGAACTGACCTATCCAAGAGAAGCAACTGAGCCTGGATTTGAATCAGGTTCTTTAATTCCAAAAGCAGCCATTGTCCTAAATGCTATGATATTTATAAAAATAAATATCCACAGACTATGGGAAGTAGGATTTTCTGGTATGAGGAGCATTCAAAAGGATCCATCATCCAGTGGTCTAGGGACCCTCTTTCTCCTTCTCCCTCAGGGTTCCCATCTCCATTCCATTCCAAGTCTGGCACAGGGGATGTCAGGGAGAGTTCCGGATGAGTCCCCCAGCAGTTTCTTGCAGGACATAGCCCTCCCCCTCCCAAACACCAGCAAGAGGCAGCTTTGACCCAGCAGGGGCGGGTGTGGGGGGAATGGGGGGTTGTAGTGAAGCTGTCACTCACTCACTCACACCCGAGGAATGCAGACGGCAGGGCTGCCCTGTGGTTATGTCTCCACCCCACCGACAGAGGTAGGCGCCCAGGTACCCAGCCTGTGGGCTTTGGGATTCCGCCAAAGAGGCTGATGAAAAGAAGCTGCCAGATTAACTCTTTCCTGGCCCCTGCCTCCCTGCCTGCCAGGGTGGTCGTAGGGGCTGGAGGGTGAAAGGGAGGATAAGAAGGAGCTGAGTGCCAGGGTGCTCTGATCTCTGGGTGATAGAGTTAATAGGGTGAATAGCTTCAGGGCATCCTCTTTCACCCCTGCATTTGGCCTTATACTCCCTGGGTCGCTACTCTGTGTCTTAAAGAGCATCAGACTGGGAGGCAGAAGACCTGGGTTCTAGCCTTGATTCTGCCACTGAGTTGCTGTTTAACTTTGGACAAGCTATTTCCTTGGCTGCTTCAACTATAAAATGTTGATGTTGAAGTGGATGATTGAAAAAGTTCCTTCCAGCATTAGCATCCTTTCCTCTGGCCTTCCCTCCCATCCTCTCTCCTCTCAGACTCTTTTTTTCTCCCTTCTTTTCTCCTCCTTTGCTCTCTTCTTTTTTCCTCTCTTCTCCTTTCCTCTGCTGTGCTCTATTTTGCTCTCTTCTCATCTTTTCTCTCCTTTTTTCTCTTCTTTCTTTTCCTTTCCTCTCCTCAGCTCTCATATTTTTCTCTTTCCTCTCTTTTTTCTCTCCTCTCCTTTTTCTCTTCTCTGTTTTACTTTGTTTTCTTCTTTTTCTCTCTTCTCTTCTATTTTCTCTCATCTTTTCCTCTCTTTTCTTTTTCTCTTCTCCACTCCTCTCCTCTGCTCTTCTATTTTTCTCTCCTCTATTTTCCTCTCCTCTCCCTTCTCCTCTTCTCTTTCTCTTTTCCCTGTTTCATAACACAGAAGTTTCCTGTAGCCAGAGTTCTGGAGTTCTGGGGACACAATCTATCCAGGACTCAGATAACCTTCTTGCCCCACCCCTCTTCTTTAACAACAAGCCCCCAAGCTAATCATCCCTAAGATCAGAAGGCTTTGATTTTGTTCATTCCTTCCTCCCCCCGTTAAAATTGGGCCAATCCCTCAGAGCATCCATTCCGCCACTACCCTTCCTTCCCCTTTCCTGCCTCCCTGAGGGAGCTACCTCTTCCCCTTTTGGGTACCGATAAGCAATACATCAAAAGAACAAACCAGGAGGTGGGGGGGGGATGTTGGGCCCAGAAGGAAAGAGATGGCCATACTCTCTTTCTGAACTCTCTTTTTTTTTTCTATTCACATACCCACCTGCTTACAAATGAAAGCATCTTGAGCCTGTCTACACTAAGTTTGAGAGGGAGGGGTAAGAGGAAATAGAAATAAAATTGATTTAAAACTGAAGCATGAGATTTGAGGCTAGATGTCTGGGAGAACTCTGAGTAGAGTCTATGAAATCTCCTCAAAGGGAAAAGAAAAGAGTGGTGTACTTGTCTACAGGAACGGAGTGTGTGTGTGTGTGTCTGTGTAGGGGGGGGTGGGATTGAAAGGGTGGGATTGAAACTTGCTACTTTGCTGAGGTGGGTTTTAGTGGGATCTGACCTGGGAAGAGAGGAATGGATAAGGTGATCTCACAAAATTTAAAATCCACCTCCCACCCCCACACCTTTTTAATAAATATTTGCCAACTGATCTCCCCAGATAAGTTTGTGTCTTCCCTCATATAACATGCCCACCACCCAAGGTGCCTGTCTTAGGGAACCAGATGTTTTGAGGGGGGTTCACATGGGTCCTGGCCACCCATGCCTCAGCCCAGCCAATCAGCAATTGCTCAGTGAGAATGTGGTTCGGTGAAACTTATGGGTAAAGCTGCAAGGAGGAGGGGCTCTGGGTTTTTTCCCCCCTGTTGCATTAGCCACTGGGAGTCCGGATGTCGGTGTCTCCTGTGGTCAGAGACCACTTTATCAATCGTTCCTAAACCACCCACTGAGCACTCCTTTCCCCCTCCTTCTCCCCTGAGGATATTCTTCTGGCCTGGGTCTAAGCAACCCCACTGCTTTCTTCTTGCCTCCCCTGCTGGCCCCATCAGCCAACCCCACCATTAACAGCTCTTGGTTCCTAACCTAATCCCCATCCCACCCTGCCCTGGGCACAAAGGGAAGGAAGAGGTTAATATAGTCAGAGTTTGTGTGTGTATGTTGGGGGGATGTGTGGAGTGGGGTGTGGGAACATTTACTACTCAACTTCTCTTCCCCTTTGGACTTCAAGATTCTGAGTTTCTTTGGGGTGTCTTCCCCCATGCCCCCACAAAAGGAAAGGAATTGGTTGGGGGTGGAGATGTTCCCTTTTCCTTCCTAGGAAGGGCAGACTGGATGAGTGAAGACGTGTCCATGTAGATATCTAAGCTAGTAAAATTCAGATCAACAGGTCAAATATCTATAAAGTCCAGAAAGGGAGTTCCCCAGCTCACCTCTCAGGGGTAAGCAAGCATAGCTGCCTTTCAGACATATATACCCACCCCCCGCAGGTGTAGACACCACCTATGCATGAAGAAACAGATGAGCAGGTGTAGCATGCCTTGCAACATGAAAGCAGCTGAGCAGGTGTAAAATGTCCAGAAACATAGGTCCAGCAGAATAAGAGATAGGAGAAGGCACTCTCTGCCTTCCTCTCCCTTTGAGTGTAAATCCTGTGACTCTCATCAGATTTAAGTCTTTGTCTCTTAGCTTCACATTTCCCAGATCTGAAATGAGTGGTCACCTGGAGATCTTGACTTGAACTGAAATCAAAATCATAATCTTCCAGAGCATACCTGGCGCCCCTCAGGTACATCAGTCCCAGGACACTAAATTTTAACTGAATAAATGACCCTAGGTTGATGGAGAAGCTAGAGGATGAAACTGATCCTAAGCACCTTCTTCTTGGAGTCAGTCTGGAGAATGGGAAAAAACTTGCCTTTAGAAACAGACCTGAGGATGAGACCTAAACATCTGGAGCCCCAGCCCTGAGACTTCTGTCCAGAATCAGGTCTTTTCTCTCTCCTCTTTCTGGAGGAGATTATTTACCCAGAGTCACACAGCTAGCATGTGTCTGAGACTAAATTTCAACTCAAATCCCCCTGACTCCAGAGCTGGTGCTTCATTTATTAAGCCACCTAGCTAGCTGTTCCTAGAATCCTTTTCTCTTAAAGCCACAGGATTCTCTCTCTCTGACCTTTTCTTTGTCTACCTCTACCAGACAAGGTCTCCTGGATGCTGTTTATGCTGAAATTCTGAAAAAATAAGAAAAATGTTTCCCAAACTCCGGCTGCTGCCGGTCGGATGGGGGGCAGACCAAGGGCACCAAGGAGAAAGAAGAGGCAGAACTAAGTGAGGGAACAGAACCGAGAGGCAGCACATTATAGAGAAGAAAGAGCTCTGTACTTATACCCATGGTCTTAACTTTTACACTTTATTAGTCTCAGCTTCAGTTTCTTCATCTGTAAAATGGAATGAGTATTATGTAAACTACCTCACAAAACTATTGCAAAGAAAATGATTTGTAAATCTTAAATCACCGTAGCAATGAATATTTGCTGAAAATCGATGACTAAATAAAAAATAAACAAATATGAATATTCATTGAATCCTAAGGGAATTAATCTCAAGTTTATCATGTCCATCCCCCTGCCTCCTGCAGGTAATAATCAGGTAAATCATCCAAGAGGGATTGGTCATTTCTTTTCTCTAGGAGATAGCTAGGTGGTGAAGTGGGCCTCAGGTATATACTAGCTGTGTGCTAGTCACAGAAACTCTGTCTCAGTTTCCTATCTGTAAAATGGAAATTATAATAGCACCTACTTTTCACTGTTATTGTGAATATTGAATGAGATCTCTGTCAAGTGCTCTGCAAATCTTAAAGTATCAGTTACATGCTCTTTGAGTGACTTTTGGCATCCTATCAGTTTTACCATTTGGAAGTCACGTCTTGTAGTCTAATTATGTTTTCTCTTGCTGAACAAAATAAAGAAGATAAGGAGGTACAGAGATGGAGAATCTGCTGGCAGGGTCAGACATCATCTGGCACGTAGGGAGGAGTGAAGGAGGGAGGAACGTGCCTTTCAGCCAGGGCAGGGTACCACACTGTCAAATTGGACTCCCCTCCCCCACTTCCATAACCCCACCTAAGGTTAACCACATTCCAGGGGTCATAATTCTGTCCTTTGCTGAGTCCAGAGTCTTCCCAATGACCTATCTCTTATTATTCTACTCTCTGAAATCCCTCTTTATTATAAAGACACTAACTCATGGGGCAGTTAGATGGTGTCTATAAAAAATAGATAATAACTCATATTTACCCTTTAAGCTTTACAAGGCATTTTCTCACAGAAATCCCATAGGTGAATGATGAGGAAACTGAAACTTATAGAGCTGAAGTGATCCACTCAGGATCACCCAGAAAGTGACAGAACCAACATTTGACCATAAAATTTATCTACACAATCAATCACACAGCTAGTTGAATCAGGGATCAGAATCAAAACTTGGAGTTTCCACCTCTTTGCATTAGACCATATCGCCTACAGGAAGATGATCCAGCCTGAGGAGACAACCTGGGCATGGCCATCCTAGACACTTGTTCCTCTGCCATGATCCCTCTTTCCCAGTGTTCCCCAAGCTGTATCTACACTCTGACAACACCTTGATGTGTTTACAAGGGGAATAGCTTTCTGTCTGTCCATCCTCTCTATGTTCCTTACAGATATGTTTGAGTAGAATTTTGGTTGAGTAGGTAGAAGAAGGTTCTGTCTGTGAGCAGCACCTGGAATAGAAAAGAATTTCACGAAGGATTCTGGATGAGTCTAAGTAGCAGGAAGAAGGATGGAGATTTCCAGGAGGGGATTAGCAGAAATGGGCTCTGATTAGGTGGAGCTGGAAGAACTCAGTGAGAACTAAGGAAAAGCTTGCCAACAGTGAGTGGAATTAGTTATAGGAAGAGGCATATGGTTGATTCTTCTTTTTCTCTTCCTACAGGAGGACAGATGTGGAAATCAAGGTCAGGAGTGGGTGAATGGCTTCCTTGCCATCACAGGGAATGGCAGGACAGATGAGATTCTAGTTCCAGGCTCTTGCTGGGTCATTATTCCTGAAATACTACAATCCCCTCAGCTTCATTTCTTCCCTTTTAACACCTAATCCCCTTCCCAATTCCCAATTGCTTCCTCCTATGATGGAAGTTGGAAACCAAGAGCTGTCTACAATGGGACTTGGACTGTACAAGGGAGCTGAGGAAAAAATTATAGGATCATAAATTAAGAACTGGGAAGTTCTCATTCTGTAGATGAGAAAATTGAGGATTTGCCAGAGATTACCTAGGTAAAAAATTCCCAGGTAGATTTGAACTGACCTCTTCAGGATTTTATTTATGATTGCCTCTGGGAAATCAGCTCTAGGATGTCTTATTGTTTCATAGTGTTCCCCCCAATATTGTCCCATTGTGCTTCTCCCCACATATAGCTCCATAGTGGTCTCCTCATTTTATTCCATTGTGCTCACACATATAGTTCCACCATGCTTCCCCATATTATTCCATAGTGCTCTCCCATATTGTTCCATTGTGCCCCTCTCCCATATTATTCTATTGTGATCCTCTCCCAATATTATTCCATAGTGGTCCCCATATTATTTCCATTGTGCTTTTCCAATATTGTTCCAACTTGAGGCCTCCTTCATGACTATAATGCTAGTGGTGTGAGACTGGCATGGAGCTAGCCTGGAACTGACCCAGGTAATCTTTAAGAAAAGACCTCTCCATCACACACCACAACTCAGACAATTTATAGACAGCACACACTATAGATTGACTGCTGCCATACTTCTTTAAATCCTACCCCATCTCCCTACCTTCCACTCCACTCATGCTCCCTGTACCTGGATAGAAACCCAATAGAATGGGTGGTGGGCATCACTGGGGGGAAATACAAGGTAGGAAGTGCTAAGCTAAGCTAAGCTCTGACCCCCTTCATTTCCCTCCTGTCTCTTCTCTTTCCTCTCTACCTCCTTGTTCAGTTTCTCTTTCTCTCTCTCTCTTTCTTACAAACACTCAGTTATTCATTCTCAAGACCACCTACAAACCACCCATTTGCCTGCAGACCACACATCTCATCAGCTCAGCTCTAGGGATAATGGCCACCCCCAATCCCCCAACCCCCAACCTTCCAGGCCACCCCTTACCCCCCCCAACCTCTTCCAACCTAATTACCACCTTGGCACCTCTGTGGGGGATGAGGGACTGACCTCTGTTTACACTTGGAAATGGCTCTGGAGAAAGCCCCTTGCTCCCTATTGGCCCATTCTGCCATGCATCCTCTGCTCCAGACAGTGAGCTGCAGAAGCAAATTAGAGACCCTAGGCTGTGTTCCCACAACCAGTTTTAAGCCTAGGATGGCCTGGGACCAAGAAAACTGGTGACAAAGGAGGCAGCCTCATAGGCTCATCTGCCACCCAGGAATGAATGCCCCCTACACACACACACACACACACACACACACACACACACACACACACACATGCAGCAGATCCTGTGCTGGACACTCTGGAAGGGAGAAAAGAAGTGATGGAGAATACTTAGTCCTTGCTCTTAAGGAGACTGGCCAGGATCATAGATACAAAGTGCTGGATTTGGAATTGAAAACTCTGGGTTTAAATCCTGGAGTTAGAAGTTTGGCTACTAATTTGTGTATGACCTTGGGCAAATTATTTATCTTTGTAAGGTGAGAAATAGAGATTAGGTGAACCCTAAAGTCTTTTTTAGCTTTGAATCTGATTTGCTATCTTCAGAACATTTACTAGCTGCTAAGGAATATACAGAGTAAAAAGCAGTCTGTTAATTTAATCAGGAAAGACTTCCTAGGAGAGAGATTAATGAAAATAATAGTATCAGTCAGTGAGATCAATTAATAAACAATAAATAAGAATACGCTTAATAGCTTGATGGTTCAGTGGATATAGCACCAGGCTTGAACTCAGGAAGATGTTTTCAAATATGGTTTCAGACACTAGCTGGGTGACTCTGAGCAAGTCATTGAACCTTTCATTTATTTATTTTTTTAATGCATTGGTAGGGTTTTAATTTTTTATTGTTTTCTTTTTTTTGGTTATACACATTAATTTTTTTTCTTTTTTTTTATTAAAAGCTTTTTATTTACAAAACATATGAGTGATTTTTCTACATTGACCTTTGCAAAAACTTTTTTTTTCCCAAGCTTTTCCCCTCCTTCCCCCCACCCCCACCCCTAGATGACAGGTAATCTAATACATGCTAAATATGATAAATTATATGACAAATCCAATACATGTATACATATCTATACCACATTAATTTTTTAAATACACATTTCTTTATGAATCATGTTGGGAGAGAAAAATTAGAACAAAAGGGAAAAACCACAAGAAAAAAAAACAGAAGTAAAAGAAAAAAAGCGAATATAACATGTGTTGATTTACATTCATTCTCCATAGTTCTCTCTCTAGATGTGAATGATGTTTTCTATCCAAAGTTTATTAGGATTGCCTTGGATCACTGGGCTATTGAGAAGAATGAAGTCTTTCATAGTTGATCATCACACAATTTTACTGTTAAAAATAACAGTACAATGTATTCCTGGTTCTGCTTGTTTCATTCAGCATCAGTTTGTGTAAATTTTTCCAGGCCTTCCTAAAATCAGCTTGTTCATCTTTTTTTTATAGAATAATAATATTCCATTACTTTCACATACCATAACTTATTCAGCCATTCCCCATCTACTCTCTAATTCTTTGCAATGATGAAAAGAATCGTCAAGGCATTGATCTTGTAGGCCTTCAACGAGAAATATCTACTATATACCACATACTGTGCTAAATATTGAAATACGAAAAAAAGTAAAAGACATAAAAAAAGAAGTTACAATATAACATTCAATATTTATATAGCTCCTTAAGGTTTATCAAGGGCTTTACATAAGGTATTTAATTTGATCTTCACAACACCCTCTGTGCTGTTTTTATCCTAATTTTACAGATGGGGAAACTGAAGTTAGTTGAGGTTAAGTGATTTGCCAGGGCCACACAACTAATAAGTGTCTGAGACAGAATTTGAATTTAGGCCTTCCTGATTCAGTCAGCATTCAGTCCATCTATCCACTTTGGCACTTGACCGCCTCTCAGGACCTTAGTTCTTCATTTGTAAAATTAAAGGGGTGAGAGACTTACAGACCAGGGCTGGTAGGAAGAGACAGATGGGTTTGATTGCTGAGAAAGCAGGGCTTAAGAACAGGGATTGCTGTTGATGCTGTTGATGGGTCAGATAGGAGCTTTCAGGATTGGGGAATCAACAATCTGTTGCCACATCCTAGAAATCCACTGACCTCTGAGCCCGGCACTATACCAGATACCAAGGTGAAATTTAGCCTGGAGAGACGGAGATTCCTAGTTGATTGTGTAGGCATGTTCCAGTCCCAGCTGTTAAGCCTGAGCAAGAAAGAGATCCGGGCTGGCCTTTGGTTTGCTTTCCTTTCCCCACCCCCATGGAATGGTGTGGGATCCTGGAGAGCATAGCCTGCATTCCTGGGACCAGCCCCCTGGTGGGAAGGGGAGGCTGCCCAAGGCACTGGGCTTGGGGGGAATCTTTTGTCCCCCCAGTGAGAGGGGAGCAAACTTGGACATAGCTACCTACTATCCCTGGGATCAGCGCAAGGCAAAGGCAGGTCTCTCCTTCACCTCCTTCCACAGTCCAGGACCCAGCCAAGGCAAGGCCGGGAAGGTGGGGTGGTCTCAGTGTGGGGTCCCTCCCTGGCAATTAACGTTGATTGGTTTTGCCACAGAACTCAGAGTAGGGATTGTTTGGTCTCTCTCAGGAGGTGAGAGTCAGGATGGGAAAGGCCTGTGGAAGGGGGGGGGACAGAGGCCTGAAGGACCCTGACCAAGGGAGCCCCCAAATGATCCTGTCTAGCCCCACAATCCCTTTCCTCTGAATTCCCTAAGCCTGAGTGTCTATATCAAAGTTTGTGAGGGTGAAGTGAATAGAAAGCCTGGATAATTCCACAGTAGGCATCAGTAGTGAGCCAAAGAAGTCAGACAATATAATTTACGGCCAAATCTACCAACCAGAGGACTTCAGGGGAGAAGGGAGAAAAAGCAGTAAAGGAAGAAATGGCCTCTGGTCTAAAAGAAGGAGAATAGAGAAAGATCTGGATTCAAAGCCAGAGAAACTGGGTTTTAAATCCTGGGTTAATTAATAAAATAAATAATAATTTAAAAAAAACCCTAAGTACTTATAGAACACTTTAAAGTTTGCAACGCACTTTATATATAGTAGCTCATTGGATCCTCACAACAACCCTGAGAGATAGGTGCTATCATTGTTCCCATTTTGCAGATGAGAAGGCTGAGCCCTAGAATATTAAATGATTTGCCAGAAGTCACACAACTATTAAATGTTTGGGGTAGTCTTTGTCACACAACTATTAAGTGTTGAACTCAAGGACTATCTTCAAATTCAGTCACCTATTCAGGGTGCCACATAGTTGTTAGCTCTTATTACTCTTATGTGTTTGGACCAGTCATTTAACTACTCTGGTTCCCAGTTTCTTCCTTTTAAAAACAAGTAAACAAATAAACAAAAAGAAAGAAAAAATAAAGGGTTTGAATTAGATGTAACTTAAAGTCCCTTTCAGCTCTAATGCTATGTTTCTGTGATCTTTTAGAAGACAATTAATCCTTTCCCTTGCTCTCAGGAAGAATTTTGTTGAATAATAGTTGTATTTGGGGTTTTTCATAGTATGTATGTATATATATATATATATACATACACATATACACACATATGTGTATACATATATACACATATGCACTCATGCATGTGTTTGTATTACATATGTAGTTGAGTATATACATACTCATATATTTCCCGAGGACCTGAAAAGTAATAACATCACTGTGGGATTATAACTATTATAAATTATAATCATATATACATATATATATGATTATACATTACATGATTATACATACAATGATATATACATTATATATATATATATAAAATTATAGACATATATATAATTATAAATACCCAAATTGGCAAAGAGCTCAGGATCATTAGATCAATAGAAAATTGATTACTCTCCCCTGGAGATACACAGTCCATACAGCTCAATAAAGGGCAAGGTTTGAGTTTGTTCTTTTCCATTTGGGCTTTTTATCCTTTTTATTTCCTCTTTCCCTCTCTTCCTTCCGTCTCTCTCTTCCTTTTTCTCTCTTCCTTTCTCCCTCTCTTCCCCCATCCTTCCTTCCTCCTTTACTCCTTACTCCCTATCTTTTTCTTTCCTTCCTTCCTCTCTCCTTTCCTCTTTCCCTCTTTCCTTCCTTCCTTCCTCCTTCCTTCCTCCCTTCCCTCCTCCCTTCCTCCCTTCCCTCCTCCCTTCCTCCCTTCCCTCCTTCCCT
>JAJPUD010004153.1:0-84213 GCA_023553655.1 Myrmecobius fasciatus | reverse complement strand
CCCCATTAGATTTTGAGCTCCCTGAAAATAGGGATTGTCTTTTGCTTTTCTTTCTATCTCTAATGCTAAGTCCTTTCTTTCAACTTTTTTTGACTCCGTCGTCCAACCTTTGTTGACACCAACTTTCTAAGACTGTCACTCATTTCTCCTTCCCTCTTTCCCCAGAGCTGAGCCAGATGCCCAGATCTTCTGTTCTGTTCCCTGTTCTTTCTCTACCTTCCATCCCAAGGAAGCAATGAGCTCCTAGAGTGAGAGTAGAGAGCAGTTCTGCTCTTGTTGGGACTTTAAATCTAAGAGATTCTGCTGTCTGGGTCCTATATGTAAATCCTTAGAACACTAAGAATTCCCCTACTCTTAAGTCACATGGGAAGATCAAAACACATTTCAGAGTCAGAAATTATTTGGGGTTATTTATTGCTGTGTCACAATTTCCCTCCATTACCATGGAAAATTAAGAACATGGAAGGGAAAGAGAGAAGTTGGAACTTGTGGGCAGGTTGTCAGCAGCTTTGCAGAATGGACTCCTCCCTTTGCCTTGAAGAGTTAGTAGGATCTGGAGTTGGAAGGACCTTTAGAGATCATATTATCCAACACTCTTATTTTAACAAAGTGGGAAACTGAGGTGGAGAAAAGTTAAGAAACATTCACAATAAATACTATATAGCTATCTAATTTAAGCAGCTGACTGAAGTCTGAACCAGCATTTTCTAATTTGAAAACCTGGCCTTTTTTTACTTAAATTTCCTTGCCTCCGTATTCCCCAATTCAGGAGCATCTCCAGCCGGATAAGACTAGGTGTGTAGAGGAATAGAGGAAGAGGGAGGATAGCAGGTAACAGGGTGTGTGTATGTGATCCTAAGTGACTCCCTCAGCAGGAGGATAAAAATTCCTCACATGTCTTCCTGCCTTTCATCTGAAGATCTCCAAGCCCTTCACCAGCATTCCTCTGCCCCTCCCCCCCACTGGGAGAAAGGTTCATTACCCCCATTTTATAGCCCTGTAAAGCCTGAGGGGGAAGCCATCTAGAGAGGAGGGCAAGCAGAACCCCAGCATTTTGGGCTCCTAGCTCTAGCCTTGATACTGAAATTAAGGAGTTTCCACACACATATATGCAAATGATCATGGATTTACATACCAATCTATTTTGACCCATGTTAGTAGAGGTGGGTCTATTTACAAATGGATATGGTGACTTTTCTCTACTAAAGATCTCCTCAGATACTTTATCTTGGCTGTTGACCCCAGAGGCTATGTCAGTGAATCAAATTAATATAGTTAGAATAAGATTAGCTATTGAGTAGGGAAGAAAAAAAAATCTTTGTTGTCAAGAACTCTGATAAAGGTCTGCTATGATAGCTATCTCTCTGTCTCTGCCTGTCTCTTTCTATCTCTGGCTGTCTCTGTTTCTATCTTTCTCCATATATGAGTATATATGTTTCACTAAGTTTGCAGACTGCTTTACATAGATTATATCACTTAATCCTATGTGAGGGTTTTTTGTTTGTTTGTTTGTTTGTTTTGTTTTTAATTTTCCTCATTAGTTTTTGAGCTCTCTGAAGGCAGGGATTGTCTTTTTCTTTCTATGTCCAACACTAAACACTGTGCCTAGCACATAGCTTACATCAATGTACACAATGTACATATATAAATGCTTACATATCTTCCCCCAAACCCTGTAAATTATATGACATTATCACCCCCATTTTGTAGATGAGGAAATGAGTCTGAGATAAATTGTGACTTTCTTAGTCATATGGTCAATAAGAGTCCAAGGCAGGATTTGAGATTAGTTTGGGTTTTTTTACTCCAAGTCAAAGGAAGGAAGGAAGAAAAGAGGGAAGGAAATAAGAAGGAAAAGAAAGAGAGAGAGGGAGGGAGAAAGAGAGGGAAAGAGGGAGGGAGGAAAGAAGGAAGAAAAATGTTAAATTCCTACAGTGTGCCATGCACTATGTTAAGCATTTAATGTTTGCTTTTTTGAGCCTAACAACACCCCTAGGAGGTAGATTCCATTCATAATATACTGGAAATTGATTTAAATGCATAAGAATAAGAGCTGTTCCCAGGAAAGATTTTTCAAAATCACAACCAAGAAGGGAAATGCAAAGGAAATGACTCTCAGATTTCATCTCACTTATCAGATTCACAAAGCTTATAAAAGAAAACTGGTAAATGTTGGAGATATGGGAAGATAGTCACAGTAATGAATTGTTGATGGGATTGTCTGAATTGGACCATTTGCTCTCAAAAATAATTTGAAATTGTATTTTAAAAAAACCTCATTAAGCTGTGTAGTGTGATATGAGAGAGAAATCATGACTCAAGTCACAGAGGCTTGCTTCAAATCCTTCCTCTGATGTTGGCTACCTGCATGACCCAGGACAATCTTACCTTGACCTCAGCTTCCTCATCTATAAAATGATGGAGTTGAACTCTATGTTACACCTTTGAGGTCCCTTTTAGGCTAGATAAATGATTCTTTGACCTCGGACAGTAATTGGAGGGAGATCTGGGAAAGTCTGAAGGAGGAGGTGGCATCTAAACTGAGTTTTATTTTTATTCTTTTAAATTTTATTTTTCAATTAGCAGACATTTATTTTTAGAAATTAGAGTAGAAAGAAGATTCTGGATGTGAAAGTGCAATAAAAGTAGACTTAACCATTTTGATAATTGATTAGATATAGGAAGTGAAGGAAGGGGAAGAGTAAAGAATGACTCTGAGATAAGGAAACTGAAAGAAATTTTGTCCTATCACTAGAAATAGGAAGATTTGGAAGAGGAACAGGGTTAAGAGGAAAGATAATCAGTGATATTATTGTTATGATTAATGATTAGCTAGTATTTATGTAGTACTTTCAGCTTTGCAAAGTGCTTTATAAATATTATCTCATTTCTTTCTTGCAACAACTCTGGAAGGTAAGTGCCATTATAATACTCTTTATATGCTTTACAAATTAAAAATAAAAAAACTTAAGTGATTTGCTGAAGGCCACACTGTTAGTGAGTACCCAAGGGAGAATTTTTATTCAGTTCTTCCTAACTCCAGATCCAGAGCTCTATCCCTTGAGCCACTTAGTTTGCATATAATGTTTCATAAATACTTTTCAACTTAATCATCGTTCATTCATCTGTTCATCCATTCATCTATCTATCCAACCATTTGTTTATTCATATTGAATATGAGATGTGTACAAGATGTCTAGGTCCAGCAGGCTATTGCTGAGAGAACACTGGTTTAGAAGACAGATTATGACTAGATATTTTGATTTGAATATCACCTTAAATAGAACTAATTGAATGCTAGGGAACTGATAAGCTCATTAAGGGAGAGAGAAAGGGAAGGATGATCCATTTTTCTATATCTGATCTGTATCCTGAGGTTCGATCCCACATTTCCAAACCCCTCTACTTGTTCACCTCATCTCAACTGCATAGAACTCCAGAAAGTCAGAGTTGGGAAGAACCCTAATAATCATCTAATCCAAGTCCTTTATTTTACATATGGGGAAACTGAGGCCCAGATAGAAAATGAGAATTCAACATACTTAATGGCTTTATAATTTTTTCTGGTTTTATAATTTTTCTCCAACAAATAATTTGTTCATTTGTCCAGTCATTTTTTGTCATCTGATTCTTTGTGATCCCATTTGGGTTTTTCTTAGCAGAGAGTCATTTGCTGTTTCCTTCTCCAGTTCATTTTACAGGTGAAGAACCTGAAGTAAACAGTATAAAGTGATTTGTCCAGGGTCACATAGCTGGTAAATGTCTAAGGCCAAATTCAGGTCCCCCTGACTCCAGGGCTTGTGTTCTATCCACTGTATCACAAAATTGCCCCTCTCATTAGCTCTTTTTTTTTCTGTATTAAATTTCTTTTTAAAATTAAAATTGTTTATTTTCAAAACATATGCATAGATAATTTTTAACATTAACCTTTGCAAAACCTTGTGTTCCAATTTTTTTTTCCTTCCCTTCCTCCCACCCCCTCCCCTAGACAGCAAGTAATCTATTATGTTTAACATGTACAATTATTCTATACATATTGCCACAGTTATGGTGCACAAGAAAAATCAGATCATACAGGAACAAAATCCTCTCATTATCTCTTGCTTGGATTATTGTATCCTGGTTTTTTCACCTCCAGTCTCTCTCCTTTCTCCAATCCATTCTATTTGCCATTGTCAGATTACTTTTCTCATTTCACTACTTCTATATTTGGGTTGCATCCATTCTCTGCTTTGGGACTTAGTTATATTGGATAACTTTGCTCTGACATTTATGGTCCTGATGGCTATGATTTTTTTTATTAAAGGTTTTTATTTTCAAAAACATATGGATGGTATATACCCAGGGAGAGGCTTGTGGGATCTGAGTCTGAACCACAACATAGCATTTTCACACTCTCTATTGATGTTTGCTTACATTATGTTTTTCTTCTCAGGTTTTTTTTTTCCCTGTACAGCAAGATAACTGTATAAATATATATACAGATATTCAGATATCTACAGATATAAATATATATACAGATATTCAGACAGATATACCGATCTGTCAAATATTTTAACATAATTAACATGTATTAGACTTCCTGCCATTTAGGGGAGGGGGTGGGGGATAGGAGGGAAAAATTTGTAATAGAAAGCTTTGCAAGGGTCAATGTTGAAAAATTACCTATGAATATGTTTGGTTTTTTGTTTGTTTGTTTGTTTTGCTTAGGCAATTGGGGTTAAGTGACTTGCCCAGGGTTCACACAGCTAGGGAATGTTAAGTGCGTGAGACCAGATTTGAACTCAGGTTCTCCTGACTTCAGGGCTGGTGCTCTATCCACTGCACCATCTAGCTGCCCCTCTATGCATATGTTTTGCAAATAAAAAGCTTTAATTAAAAAACAAAACAAAACATATGGATGGGGGGCAACTAGTTGGTGTAGTGGATAGAGCACCAGCCCTGAAGTCAGGAGGACCTGAGTTCAAATTTGGCCTCAAATGCTTAACATTTCCTAGCTGTGTGACCTTGGGCAAGTCACTTAACCCCAATTGTCTTAGCAAACATACATATATATGTGTGTGTGTGTGTGTGTGTGTGTGTAGGCAATTTTTCACCACTGATCCTTGTAAAACCTTGTGTTCCAAATTTTCCCTCCCTTCCTCCTATTTCCTCCGCTAGATGGAAAGTAATCCAAAATATGTTAACCATGTTAAAATATATGTTAAATCCAATATATATATATTTATACAATTATCTTGCTGCACAAGAAAAATCAGATCAAAAAGGAAAAAAATTTGAGAAAGAAAACAAAATGCAAGCAAACGACAACAAAAAGAGTGCAAATGCTATATTGTAATTGACACTCAGTCCTCTCTGGATGTAGATGGCTTTTTCTTCCTTTCTTTTTTTCTTCCTTCCTTTTTTTCTTCCTTTCTTTCTTTTCCTTTCTTTCCTTTCTTTCTCTCTCTCCCTTCTTTCCTTCCTTCTTTCCTTTCTTCCTTCCTTCCCTCCCTCCTTCCTTCCTTTCTTCCTTCCTTTCTTCCTTTCTTTCTTTCTTCCTCCCTTCCTCCCTCCCTTCCTTTCTTTCTTTCCTTCTTTCTTTCTTTCTTTCTTTCCTTCTTTCTTTCTTTCTTTCTTTCTTTCTTTCTTTCTTTCTTTCTTTCTTTCTTTCTTTCTTTCTTTCTTTCTTTCTTTCTTTCTTTCTTTCTTTCTTTCTTTCTTTCTTTCTTTCACTATAGTAATCTAGTGTTTGATAGACCCAAAGACCCCAGCTTCTGGGATAAGAACTCACTGTTTGACAAAATTTGCTGGGAAAAATTGAAAATTAGGTATGGGCATTGACCTACACCTAACACCCTATACCAAGGTAAGGAGGAAATGGGTCTATGGTTTAGACATAAAGAGTGATATTATAAGAAAATTAGAAGAACAAAAGATAGTCTACCTCTCAGATCTGTGGAGAAGGAAAGAATTTGTTGCCAAAGAAGAACTGGAGTACATTATGGAATGCATAATGGATAATTTTTTTTTGATTTTTATTCTTTTTTTTAAATTTTATTTTATTTGCATAACATATGTGTGGGTAATTCTTCAACAATAACCCTTACATAGCTTTCCGTTACAAATTTTTCCCCCCAACTCCCCACCCCTCCCCTAGATGGCAGGATATCCACTACATGTTAATTATGTTAAAATATTGGCAAATCGAATATATGTATACATATTTCCAAACTTATCATTGTTGTGCAAGAAAAATCGTATCTACAAGAAAGAAAAATCAGATAAAGGAAACATAATACAAGCAAACATCAATCGAGAGCATGAAAATGTTATGTTGTGGTCCACATTTCACATCCCTCTCTCTGGGTGTATATGGCTTTCTTCAGTGAACAATTGGAGGTGGTTTGAAACATTTCATTGTTGAAGAGAGCCATGTCCATCAGAATTAATCGTCATATAGTACTGCTGTTGCCGTGTATAATGATCTCCTGGTTCTGCTCATTTCACTCAGCATCAGTTCATGTAAGTCTCTCCAGGCCTCTCTGAAATCATCTTGCTGGTCATTTCTTACAGAACAATAATATTCCATAATATTCATATACCATAATTTATTCAGCCATTCTCCAATTGAAGGGCATCTATTCAATTTCCAGTTTCTAGCCACTACAAAAAGGGCTGCCACAAACATTCTTGCACATGTGGGGCCTTTTCCTTCCTTTATGATTTCTTTGGGATATAAGCCCAATAGAAATGCTGCTGGGTCAAAGGGTATGCACAGTTTGATCAAAATGGATAATTTTGATTATATTCAGTTTAAAAGTTTTTGTACAAACAAAACCAATGCAGACAAGATTAGAAGGGAAACAATGAACTAGGAAAAAATTTTACATTCAAAGGTTCTGATAAAGGCCTCATTTCTGAAATATATAGAGAATTGATTCAGATTTGTAAGAATTCAAGCCATTCTCCAATTGATAAATGATCAAACAATATGAAAAGACAGTTTTCAGGTGAAGAAATTAAAATTATTTCTAGTCATATGAAAAGGTGCTCTAAATCACTATTGATCAGAGAAATGCAAAGTAAAACAACTCTACTACATACCTCTCATATTGGATAAGATGACAAGAAAATATAATGATGAATTTTGAAGGAGATGTGGGAAAACTGGGACACTAACACATTGTTGGTGGAGTTGTGAACTGATCCAACCTTTCTAGAGAGCAATTTGGAACTATGCCCAAAAGTCTATCAAACTGCATACCCTTTGATCTAGTAGTGTTTCTATTGGGCTTGTATCCCAAAGAGATCATAAAGGAGGGAAAGGGACCCACATGTGCAAAAATGTTTGTGATAGTCCTTTTTGTAGTGGCAAAAAACTGGAAACTGAGTGGATGCCCATCAGTGGGAGAATGGCTGAATAAGTTATGGTATATGAATGTTATGGAATACTATCGTTCTATAAAAAATGATCAGCAGGATGATTTTAGAAAGACCTGGAGAGACTTACATGAACTGATGCTAAGTGAAATGAGCAGAACCAGGGGATCATTGTACACAACAAAAGCAAGATTATACAATGATCAATTCTGATGGACATGGTTCTTTTCAACAATGAGATGATTGAGGCCAGTTCCAATGGTCTTGTGATGAAGAGAGCCATCTGCACCCAGAGAGAGGACAGTAGGAACTGAATGTGGGCTATAACATAGTATTTTCAATCTTTTTGTTGTTGTTTGCTTGCATTTTGCTTTCTTTGTCATTTTTTCCTTTTTAATCTGATTTTTCTTGTGCAGCATGATATTTATGGAAATATATATAGAAGAATTGCACATGTTTAACATATTTTGGATTATTTGCTGTCTAGGGGAGGGGATGAAGGGAGGGAAAAAATTGGAACACAAGGTTTTGCAAGGGTGAATGTTGAAAATTATGCATATGTTTTGAAAATTTTAAAGTTTTAATAATAAAAATTAAAAACTTTAGAGAGCAAAAAAAACCATTTTAAATGTCTAGCAAAACAAATGGCTATATCTGCCATGTCCAATTATGTATGCAGAACTCCATATCCACATTTCATCATCTCTCTATTGAGAGATAGTATCAATATGCTGGGATGCAGTTATCAATTAATCTGAATTCTAATGTCTTTTATTAATTTTCTCTTACATTATTATGGTCTTAGTAGATATTATTCTTTTGTTTTTGATCTCTTTGTTCTATATCAATTCACAGAAGTCTTTCTATGTCTCTCAGAACTCCTCATATTTGTTGATGTATTTGTGGCACAATGGTATCCCTTTTCTTTTTCACATGCTACATTTTGATCAGCCATTTCCCCATCAGTTTTTGCTACCACAAAAAGTTTTGACCTCCCCAATGTGCATACACAAGGACACAAACACACACTTATTTAGGGAATGGGAAGAAGAAAAACACTCGATAATTTTTTTTTTTAATTCCTTTAAAGATTATAAATTGAAGAAAAGGAGTCCCTAGCCTTGATAAAGGAAATTTCTTCAACTGGGAGTTCCCTATGCTTTTGAAATCTTGGGTTCATTCTCCATTTCACCCCAGTGTTTTGTGAGGCTGCATGAAAGTGTTTAACATTCAACTGGAAAGCTGGAACATTCAGAATCCAGGGCCTCTGGACTACTAAAGTTTTCAGGAAAATGAATCTTAAGATTCTTAAGTAGGATCTCCACTTTCTTCAATCTAAAGTGCTCTCTTGTTTAGCTACAATAGGCTCCACTCTCCTTCCCCAGAGGCCTCATCTAAACTTTATATTTTCTCCAGTTCCTAGCCCCGAGCTTTGCAAAGAGAAGGCAGGTAATGAGCATTTGTTGTCTTTCTCAGCCGAAGCCCCTTGGGGCTGGGTGCCATGTCTTATACCTTAGGAGCATCTATAGTGCCAAATACATAGAAACCACTCAGGAAAGACTGGATGGTGGATTGCCCTGTTTTTAAAGAAATCCAACTTTCATCTTTCTTGCTACAGCTTCAGGCCCCTTTGATTCAGACCTGAAAGGGGGCAGTAGCTGGATCAAACTCCTCAGGGCCTTTCCCAAGACTTACCTTCTCTCCCCCCACCCCATCCCCTTCTCTGTCTCTGTCTGTCTGTCTGTCACTATTTATATCTCTATTCTATCTGACTCTCTGTCTCTCTTTGTCGGTGTCTGTCTTTCTCTGTCTCTGTCTCCCTGTGTCTGTCTGCCTCTGTCTATGACTCTTTCTCTCTCTGTGTCTCTCTCTGTCTGTCTCTGTATTTATTTATCTTTTTCTCTCTCTGTATCTGTCTATCTCTGTTTTTCTTTCTCTGTATCTCTGTGTCTTTGTCTCTTTCTATCTCTCTGTATCACTGTGTCTGTCTGTTTCTCTGTATCTGTTTCTATTTGTCTCTTTTTGTCTTTATCTCTCTGTGTCTATTCACCTTTTTGTCTCTCTGTGTCTCTGTTTCTATTTGTCTCTGTCTCTCTTTATGTCTATTTGTCTCTGTTTCTGTCTCTCTGTGTCTGTCTCTGTCTATTTGTCTCTTTCTGTCTCTCTCTGTGTCAGTCTGTCTCTCTTTGTCTCCACTCCTTCCAACCCCCCCACCCCCCAACTCAGCTCACCTGTTTGGCTCAGCTCAGCCAGAGGTAGAGAGATGCTATTTCCCTAGGGGTGGAGGCCTAAATGGGGTTATTGTTCCCAGTCTCAGGTCCAGAACAGTATTGGGAGGGGACTAGAGGGAGAGGGTGGGGATGTCCCAGGTGTCACACAGGGTGGCTTTGTCCTTCCAGAGGCCAGCTGCCCTTATTTCCCATTCCCCTCCCCCTCACAAGGCTCTCAGCAGTCTTCCCCACACCCTTTGCAGTCCTAGCCATGGGCTGAAACCTGGCCTCTGGCAGAAGGGAATAGGGCCTCCCTTTTGCCCCTCCCAAACTGGCCCCCCTCCCAGGCCTGGGAGTTGCAGCTGTTTATGGGGTGGAGCTTTGTCCTGTTCAGGGGTAGACCAAGCCCAGTTGCATAGAGGGAGCACTGTGTCCCCTCTGTAAGATGGTATTTGAGGTCATCCTGGCTTTCAGGTCTCCCACAACATGGCCCCAGCCCACCTCCCCCACCCACCTTATCTTCTAACCTTCCTCAGTCAGTAGCCTCTTTTCTAGACATGCTCAGTTCCCTGACCCCAAATTCTTCAAGCTCATTCTCACCTCCAGTTCTTTGCCTACTTGGCTCCTCTTATCTGGTATATTCTTCATTCTTCTCCTATCGATCCAAATTTTATCTATTCTTCAAGAATCACTCAAGCTCCATCTTATATGTGGCAGTCATAAAATTATAGGATTATTAGAACTGAAAGGGTCCTTACCCCAAAAAAGAGCTCTCTACTTAGAGAGATCTCAACCTCCATTTGGCTTGACTCTTGACACTTATGTGTGATCCTAGGCGATCTTTCTGTGCCTCGGTTTCCTCTTCTGTAAAATCTGGAGTAATACCTGTGCTAATCCCAAAATTCATCGGGACCCACTCTTCTAATGCAAGATTAACATTTTTTCTTCAATTTACAATCTTAGAAAATTGTCTTGAGGGCGCAAGTGGCAGAATGTCCCCTACCCCCACCCCTATCAGCCAGGATGTTTTAAATGAAAACTTAAACCTGTAACATGCTGTCTCCAATGAAATCATGGGTCTGGTACCCTTGCAAAAACACTTGTACCTTGCAGGTCTGGGGTGAAGGAAATACTTTCTTATCCTCAGTATATCAGAGAAATGAGAAATAAGTAAAGATCTATCAAGATCACAGAGCAGCACAATCAGAATTTAGAAACCAGATCAGAGCTTTTTCTTCTCTTTCTCCTCTATTAAGACTTTCTGGACTACTCTAACCCACAGTGCTGGAAATAATTTCTCTAAAGTGCCTTGAAAATTTTCAAGCATTCAATTGGAGAACTATTATTATTTTCTTCATCTCATCTCTCCCCTTGGAGTTCAGTTAAAAATGATCTTGGGACAAGTTGCTATCCTGTTTTTCTTTTATAGTAAATAGTCTATATATTATTCTGTAGATTAATAAAATAAGTGTTTTTTGTATCTCACTAGCAGTATCAAGGTGCCAAAGGATCATTTAGCATAGGTTCCCCAAAAGCTTGGTCCTGTTCTTGATACATCTCCAATTCTTGATACATCTCCAAGACTAGGGAGATTACTATGCACCTCATCTTGCTCCCACATGGTTTTGAGCTCTCTTTGACTTCTCTATTTTAAAAGCTTTTCATTTTATTATGAGGTAAGTAGGTGGTGCAGAGGTTAGAACACTGGACCTAGAATCTGGAATATTCATGTTCAAACCCACTCTCAGATACTTGCCTAGCTATGTGATCCTGGGCAAATGACTTAACCTCTGTCTGCCTCAGTTTCCTCAAATGGGATAATAATAGCACTCATTTGCCAGGGTTGTTGTCAGGCTCAAATGAGATAATATTATAATATATCATTCTATTATAATATCATGGATATTATGTGCCTTGCATATAAAAGGTGCTTTCCCCTTGCTCTTGTAGCTTGGAATATTGTTAGTATTTGGTATGGTGATGTCTATAAGGTGCCCCAAAAGTGTTAATGCGGTTTTAAGTTATTAAAGCTGTGCTAAGACTTTTTGGACACCTTGCATTAAAAGGTTCTTAAATTTCTAGGTCAGCTAGGTAGTGCCATGGATAGAGTGCTCAGCTTGATGTCTGGAAGATATCTTTGTGAGTTCAACTATGACCTCAGACACTTGCCAGTAGTGTTACTCTAGGCAAGTCACTTAACTCTTTGCCTCAGTTTCCTCATCTATAAAATGAGTTGAAGAGGGCAAGGGCAAAGCACTCTAGCATCTTTGCCAAAAAAAAAAATCTAAATGAAATCACAGAGAGCCAGATGTAACTGAAATGACTAAACAACAAAAATTTTTATGAATCAGCGTTCTTTTTGGGCAGTTGTGGGCAACAGTTCAGTCTGTGGTAAGGAGCCAGTTGTACTCTAGTTTATTGATTGAGTTCTCTAGTATACCTTGACATTTGTATTTGTAACCTGGAGATCTGTTGTCTGTTAGTTCAAGAAAGATAGTGAAGCTTCTGGTGTACAAATCTCTTCAACAGTTCAGGTTTTTGTTTGGTGCAGGATTTTTTTTTTTTTTACCATCCTACAATGATGGGTAAGCAACCCATCATTGCTTAGTTCCCACCATTCTCTTGCATAATCTACAATGACCACTAAGCCTGGGTTCCTTAAGGACAATCCTCCTGAAATTTCTGGTGACAATGGCCTGCTCATGAACTGCTATCGTAACCCCTCTATTTGTACAAACAAATCCTCATGACTCAGACATTTGTTCAACATGTCTTTGTCTAACTATTATTGGTTAAGTTCACGGGGATGTTGCCATTTTGGTTCTGTTCTTGACCATTCCATAGGCTCCACCCAAGGGTAACCCACTCTTGGCTACAGTTGCCAAATCCAATAGTATGCACATGCTATTTTTCTGTGCTATTGCTTAGTGAAATTGCTTGCTTCAAAAATATATTTTTAAAAGTTTTATGGATGTATTTTTTAATATCACTAAAGTCTTCCCCAGTAACACTCCCCCTTCCAGAGAAGCATGCCATTTAATAAATATTGTTTTCAGTCATGCCCAACTATTCATGACTCCATTTGGGGTTTTCTTGGCAAAGATACTTAAGTGGTTTTCTATTTTCTTCTCCAATTTATTTTACAGATGAGAAAACTGAAGCAAACGGAGTTAAATGATTTATCCAAAGTCACACAGCTGGTAAGGGCCGGAGGCTTTAAGAAAAACCTGGAACTGATGCAAAGTGAAATGAGTAGAACCAGAAAAACATTGTACACAGTAACAACAATATTGTACAATGAACAACTGTGAATGATGTCATTATTCTCAGCCATATGATATAAGACAATGAACTCAAAGAAAGATGAGTCTTCCTGACTTTAGTCCTGGCTCTCTATTCAATTCACCACCTAGCTGCTCCATATAACAAACAATATTTTCCAAAAACAATTTTTGTAATTTTTGACCTACTTAACATGTGCTTTAAGAATATCCATCATGGACGTGGCTCTTTTCAACAATGAGGTGATTTAAGTCAGTTCCAATACATAGACTTGTTTTATTTATTTATTTATTTATTAAAGCTTTTTATTTGCATAACATATGTATGGGTAGTTCCTCAACATTGATCCTTACAAAGCTTTCCCTTACAAATTTTCCCCCTAGTCTCCTCCCCTCCCCCAGATGGCAGGAAGTCCACTACATGTTAATTATCCAATATATAGACTTGTGATGGAGAAAGACATTTGCACTCAGAGAGAGGACTGTGGGGACTGAATGTGGATCCCAATATAGTATTTTCATTCTTTTTGTTGTTTGCTTGCTTTTTGTCTTCCTTCTCATTTTTTCCTTTTTGATATAATTTTTGTGCAGCATGACAAATGTGGAAATATGAATAGAAGAATTATGCATATTTAACATATTTTGGATTACAGTGTTACTCTATTAAAGTTTACTTTCAGTTGGCTTCCCTAGCTAGATAGAAAGTTCTTTGACAATAGCAATTGAGTCATGGCTACCTAATCTTATATCCCTTTCTTCTAATCTACTCCTACCCCAAACAATCCATTGTACAAACTTAAGTACCTCACCTCACTTCTCTCCTTTACCCCCTCTTCCATCAAAAACTATAAATGCCTAATCCTGGCATTCAGGGTCTTTTATAATCTAGTTCCAATTTACCAAGCAAAATTTTGGATCCATGTCATCCTGATTCCCGGTCCTTTACTGTGTTCACCACACTAAGTAAGCAGAGGGACCAAAGCCCTACTCTTTTTCATACATCCCATAGTTCCATGCTGCCTACTGAGTTCATGATTTCTTAAACTTGGAATGCTCCCCTGTTCCCCCCTCCCCTCAATTTCTTCCTATTAAACTAATACTATTTTTCAAGGCTCAAGTCAAATATCATTCTAAAAACCTTCCTTGATCTTTCCAATAGGAAGAGTTTTTGTTATCTCACCAACAATACTTCTTTACATTCTACACGGTATTTGATTTCTCTATACATACATCTAATAAGCATCATTTTTTTTTGCAAACTGTGGCAAGGGCTACTATCTCTTCTTTAGTAAACTGGCACATAAGTGTTTAATAAATGTTTGTTGAATGGTTTTTAGAGCACAGAATATCAAACATGGAAAAGACCTTAGACTTTAGCTAAATTTCATTATTGATATTAGTTCTAATTTCTATAAGGCTAAAGTTTGCAAAGCATTATCCCCATATTATATCGTTGAGGCATCGGGACATCCCTTCAAGGTAAGCTCTATAGGAAACTACTTCTCTTTTTATAGAGAAGGAACATGGCTCAAAGAGAAAGGATCTACTCTAGTTGAGATGTCTTAGAGGATGGATTTGATTCTAGCTCTTCCTGGATTTATATCCACCAAATCAAGGAGGGTCAGGGAGAAAGAGCAACTTGATATAATTGGTGGTGGAATCACAGTGAGCTCTGCATTATTCAGGGTTCTGGTGTCTTTTCATTGAAAGAAGAAAGGGTTTTTTTTTTTCCTTCCATTTCAGTGTTCATTATATTAATTTCTGTTCACTTCATTTTGCATCAATTCATCCAACTGTTTTTAAGTTTCTCTGAGTTTTTCATATTCTACTCCAAATACCACAATTTCTTCAGGCATTGATCAACAGCTAGGCATCTATTTTGCTACTTCACAAAGCAGTACAATAAATATTTATGTATATGCAACATTAGCTTGAATAGCCTCTGTCATGGACATTGTGGACACTGTTGCTTTATATTTAAGAGATAATAGATGTTTTACTTGAATGTGTGTGTGTGTGTGTGTGTGTGTGTGTGTGTTGAATTGTAACCTTCTCTAGGGTAGGGTGGGGAGTGGGATTGAAAAAAAAAAGTACATTGTAGAGAACAAAAGGAAATTTAGAAACAAACACTGAAAACTGAGTAGCTTTGAAAACAATGTGAAGTATTTATTACATAGTTGCTTTTTTTTAATAAGAAAAAAGGTAAATGATCTGAAATAGAAATTCATGGTTTTATATTTAATCCTCTATGTTGTGCTGTATACATAGAAATTTTTTTTGTCTTTTTGTACTTAAGTTTAAAATGAGCAAAAAAATTTAAACATTCCTAAAATTTTTTAAAAAGATAATAGAATCATCAGAAACTAATAGCTCAAGTGTCATTTGGAAAGACTATTAATTGTGATAATGATTAAAGAGAGAATAGAGGGAAAGGATTAAAACAACTTATTTTTGGAGAGAACTGAGCTTAATCTTTATCTATAAAGATACCAGGAAGAGAATTTTTGAAAAAAAAAAGATTTTAATTGATATTCTGGGAAAAAAAAAAAAAAACTAATGGTGGAATGAGTTTAAGAATGAGAAGTCAAGGGTTGTAGTGATGATTATCGGGAACTCTGGCTTTAAAATATCTCATAGCTAAAACATTATAAATAATATAAATAATTATTTATATTTTTCTTTTGTTATTTATTACATTGTTAATAAATGTTTAGCTAGTTAGAGGTTTTGATACATAAAAAGACATGAGTAACAGCTTATGGTGAAAGAGATTAAGTAATATTCAATAAACGGGTAGATGCTCAAAGTTGATTAATTAGTGAAAGAGAAAGGTTGCAATTTTAGTAATTAATAAGGAAATAACCAAACATATCCTTGAGGGAGAATGAATATGCTAATTGATTAAGTAACAAGCTGAAAGGTAACCACCCAATATGTGAATATGGTTAATCCCTAAACTGCTACATATATATGGGATTTGTATTCTGCCTTTGACCTCTTTGGAGTATAAAAGTAGCAGTGGCATTACTGGTTTTTTAGTGCTTTTGTCATTACATTGGAATAAATCACAACCTCCTGCCCCCACCCCATCCCCATTCCACTATATACTAAGTAGCTAGCTAATAGTTCAACACCTTTTTCTGACTGGTATAATTAGAAGTGCAGCAGATGTCACTCTAAATGTCAACATTTCTGAGCTGTATTGACTCACAATCCCTAGCTGGACAAAATCATTTTTTGTTTCAAAGTCATTTTCAATCAATCAAAAAGAATTAAATGCCTACTATGTGCATGTTATTGTGCTAAATTCAGGGGGAGTACAAAGCCAAGAAATGAGATAGTTCCTCACATGACAGAACTTATATTCTATCAGGGAAAACTATGTACATGTATAAGCAAATACAAAACATATTAGATTGGATTAGAGCATATTCCAAGAAGCATACGGGACAATGGTCATACTAGGACCATCCCAATAATCTGCTTGGAGCTGTCCTGAAGACTTTCATGAACAGTGTGGCTCAACACTGAAAGAATCAGCACCTTAGGATGCTAAAGTTTGATGCAACAAACCCTTCCTGATTCCTTCATCCCACCCCCTTCCACCCCCATCCCCACAATTCAAGCCAATACTAGGGAGGTTATTAGTTAAAAGGGAGAAACAGTTTCAGCTTTCACTCATCTGTTGATTTTTGAAATAGTTGGCAAGTATCTCTCCCTACATCTGAGGAACGAGGACAGGATTTTCCTTCATTCTGATAGCATGATAGTTTTGAGCACATAACAGCTAAAGTACATGTTGACAACATGACAAATATGGAAATATATTGAAAAGGATTGCACATATTTAACCTATATCAGATTGCCTTGATGTCTTGGGGAAGGGGAGGTAAGGGAGGAAGGGAGAAAAATTCAGAACACAAAGTTTTACAAAAATGTATATTGAAAACTGTTTTTACATTACATTTGGAAAAATAAAATACAATTGAAATTTTAAAAATGAAGTACATATGTTGGCATATGTGACCTGAGTCTGGGCTTGGATCTTTGGCCCCTGTCTGCCTCTTCTATTTCTGCTCTGAACATAAGCTTTATGTGTGTTCAGCCCTGCAGGTAACTATGTGAATTTTAAGAGCTCGGGAGCTTCTAGATCCTCAGCTGGTGGAAGCTTCATTTTAGGAAGATCCTTTGTTAGTAGCATAGTGCTTCTTGGAGTAGCTGATTTGGAGGGTAGGGTCATGGTCAACTCTTAGGATTTAGAAATGGAAAGGACCTTAGAGATTACCGAGCCCAACCCTTCATTTCACAGAGAAGTCAAATAATTTGCCTGCCTTTAACCCTCTCTGGCTCCACTCATGATTCTCTTGGTTTCTCTCTTCACTCCCTCCCCCCAAACTTTTTAGCTTCCATTAGATTATAAAGTCCTTGAGGACAGAGACTGTCTTTCTTTTTATTTACAGTATGCCTAGTGCTCAGCCATCCATATCATATGCCTTAAAAATTCTTGATGAGGTGATTCAGGCCAATTCTAATAGACCTGTAATGGAGAGAGCCATGTGCACCCTGAGAGAGGTCTGTGGAAACTAATGGATCACAACATTGTATTGTTACCTTTTTGTTGTTTGCTTTTTGTTTTCCTTCTCATTTTGTTCTTTTTGATCTTATTTTTCTTGTGTGAGGATCACAACATAATGTTTTTACCTTTTTGGTGTTGTTTGCTTGCTTTTTGTTTTCCTTCTCATTTTTTTCTTTTTCATCTGATTTTTCTTGTGCAGCATGATAAATGTGGAAATATATATGGAATTGCACATGTTTCACATATATTGGATTACTTGCTGTGTAGGGGAGGAGATAAGGGAAGGGAGGGAGAAAAAAATTTGTTTTCTTCTTTTCTTTGCTGAGGCAAGTGGGATTAAGTGACTTGCTCAGGGTCAAACAGGAAGTATTAAGTATTTGAGAGATTTGAACTCCGGTCCTCAGCACTCTGTCTGTCCACTTCAGCATCTAGCTGCTCCCTGAGGAAAAAAAAAAATAACACAAAGTTTTGCAAAGGTGAATATTGAAAACTATCTTTGCATATATTTTGAAAATAAAAAAACTATTATTTTTTTTTTAAAGTGTTGACTTGTAGACTTGCCCATGATCTCACAGGTGCTAAGTAGCAAAAACCCAATTTGAACCCAGACCCTCTGACTCTGGATCCAACACTCATTTTCCTATACCATGAAGCAACAGTGTTTATGTCCTAAGACACTACCCAGTGGAGGCGCTGAGTAGGGAGCAGAGGTGGAGAGAGAAGGACAGTGTCCCACGATGGAAATGGGAAACAGGTTCCTTTTGATGTGGGGAGGGTGGGTAGTTGAGATTTCAGAGATGGAGGAAAAGTCCTGTTTGCATGTCCCCCCACTTGCCCTCCTCCCTTCCAGCAACACACCTTTAACCAACCCCCTCCTTCTCCTTTGTGCCCAAAACATGAATGACAGCCAAAGAAAATGAATTGTAACCCAGGCTGTTGCCGAAGTGGAAATGGATCTCTAGTGGATCTAATTTCCCTCTGAGGAAGCCTCCTCCCCCCACTCACACCTGCTCAGTTTCCCCTTTGTCCTCAGGCCTCTGGCTCCACTCACTGCCTTTCATCTACACCCCTCTGCCTCCCTCCCCATTCACACCCTAAGCCTGGTGACGCCCTATCACCTCCCTCATCCCGCCCCGTGAAGGGACAGGATTGTGGTCCCTGATCTCCAGACTAGGACCTTGCCGTCTGGATATACCATCCCCCTTTCTCTCACCTGGAAAGATCTGGAGGGAAGGCAGTTCAAAGGAAGGGAATGAGAGGACAGAGGGGTAGGATCGTGGGTAGGAAGGAGGGAAGCGGGATTCTTTGATGCTCTCAGCTGCTCTTAATACCTGTTTTCTGAGGGGCTGACTGGCATAAAAGGGGAGAGCTACTAAAAAGAGTGTGTTTGGTAACTAGGATAGAATGAAGCTGGGTCAGCCAGTCTACTCCTCCTCCACCTCTGCCTGTGGGGCAAAACCACTAAAGGAGGGAAATTGGGCCTCCCCTTTCCTGCTTGCTCCCAGGTGTCCTTCCCCTACCTCACCTAGACATCTGGCCCTCTGCTTAACCATTTTCCAACTTTCGTCAAGGTGAGGAACTTGGCATATCATTTCTGATATGACCCACTGAACCATCTTTTGCCTAGCTCTTTGAACTCTGTCCTAATCAATCCCAACTCACCTTTCTTAATTGATTATAGAGAGCTCCTGTTCTTTCTGGATTTGAGATTCAAGCTTAGGTAAGCACCCAATTGGGGTCCCTCTTGTCCCTGCACTGCCTCAAGCCAGGCTTGGTGAGATCATTTCTAAGGCCCTATAAGCTTGAAGACACTTTGTTTCTTTTTTTATTGGAGTTTTTAATTTCTAAAACATATGCAAGGATAATTTTTCAACATTGACTCTTGAAAAACCTTGTGTTTCAATTGCCCCCCCTTCCCACTCCCTCCTCTAGATGGCAAGTAATCCAATATATGTTAAACAGGTAAAATATGTTAAATCCAATATAGGCATACATATTTACAATTATGTATTATCTTGCTACACCAGAAAAATCAGATCAAAAAGGAAAAGAATGAGAAAGAAAATAAAATTCAAGCAAACCACAACAAAAAGAATGAAAATGCTTATGTTGGTGATCCACACTCAGTTTCCACAGTCCTCTCTCTGGGTGTAGATGGCTCTCTTCATCACAAGATCATTGGAACTGGCCTGGATCATCTCATTGTTGAAAAGAGTCACAACCATCAGAACTGATCATTGTATGATCTTGTTGTTGCCAAGACACTTTGTTTCTTGAATTTGTCTTTTTAGTTGCCCCCTTATATCTGTTTTAGACTAGCACCATAGCATCCTGTGCTGAAAAGAGATGGAATGAGGTTAGGACACAGTTCCTGCCTTCAATAAATTCAGTTGTGCCTTCAGGAATCTTGCAGTCTGATTGACAAAGTCAATTAATTGATTAACAAGTATTTATTATACAGTAAGCATCAGGGATTCAACAAGAACAATATAGTACCTGCTGTCATGGTGCTTACATTCTATCTGAGGAGACTACGTGTGTGTGTGTGTGTGTGTGTGTGTGTGTGTGTGTGTCTGGAGGAAGGGAGGAAGGGAGGGAGAGAGAGAGAGAGAAAGAGAGAGAGAGAGAGGAGAGAGAGAGAGATTTTCATACATCTTTTTAAATAAATGTTTTAAAATGCCTTATTTTTTTTTGGTGAGGTGGTTGGAGTTAAGTGATTTGCTTAGGGTTACACAGCTAGTAAGTGTTAAGTATCTGAGACTGAATTTGAACTCAGGTCCTCCTGACTTCAGGGCTGGTGTTCTTCCACCAGATTTTTTAGCTTCCCCATACATATATATCTATGCACACACAGACACACATCTTTATTTTTATCTTTCTAACAAGGGAGTACTCAACATCCCACTGGCACCATCATCTTCAGATCCAGGATTCTAATGGATCATGTGTGGTCTGGCTCAGTGCTAAGGGAATTGATGTTTTGGGATAATGCTGCACATGATTCTACATTTCTTGATTCCCTACTGAAAGATGCATCACACAGAACTGACTCCTAAACCATGAAGGTCCCCACTCAGGAGATCTTCAAAGAATAACTGCCCTCTGAGGCTCTTTCTTTTTTTCTGCAACATGGCATGTAATTATCTCTTTCTCTGACTCGCTTGCTTTCTATTTGTCTTTGTCTGTCTTTCTCTATTTGTCTCTGATTTTCCACCAAAGTGGAAAGAGAAGAAATTTCTTCTTCCCTCCTCTCACCCCCAAAAGTTATGGTGGCTTCAAATATGCACTGCCTTAGTGAGCCTCAGATCCTCTGCCTTCTTGTTGCTTCTTTTGTTTCATACTTCTTTTCCAGAGATTTGTGCTCAAATATTAGTCCTTAGAGATGAACTTTTGGAGAATGACTGCCTCTAGAGCACCTGCGTCCCTCAATCAGTACTAGTTGCTCTCTGGTAGAGAAGTGCCCCATAGGACATTTCAGGGCTTCTTGGAAAGGATAACCATAGATATGAAGAAGTCTCCCTACTCTCATTCTGACTTGCTGGGAAAAAATAGACTTTGAGGAAGTGGTTTAGATAGTGTGCTTTTGAGGTAAAAGGTAAATGCCAATTCATCAGTCTCACAAAATGTTTCACATTTTCATGTTTTAAGTATCAATCTCCTGGAAGAGTATAATAGGAAATATAAAAATTACTGCCTCATATTTAAATCTTTGTTAATATATCATTATGAATTTTTTGTGTTTTTTAGCATTTGTTTTGGAGGAAAAGAAAATAAATAGTTGTCCTATATCTGATCTACATTGTACATTGTATATTGAATACCTCCTTAGGGCTCCTTTTCGGAGAAATATTAGACACAAGCCAAATTAAGGTTTTTAGATTTTTCTCTGGCACTTTGGAGTAAGATGTAGAGACTCAAAGAGTGCTTAAAAAAAGAAAAAGAAAAATGTCTTATTCTTCTCTTTGGCAACTAGTCTCCCCAGACTAGTTCAGGTTTACTCATATACCTATTTGCTCACATGAGCAAAGAACTGAGAGTCCCTTAGTAGAGGAAAAAAAAGAAAAAAGCATCCCAGATTTACTAGACCCAGAAGCAATTTTGTATTGTTACATATGTAGAAATATATACAGAATTATAAGATAGGTTAGGGAAAGAAAACACTAGTTTTGGGGGACAGGCTGTGGATTAGGAAAGGTGTCATGTAGAAGATAATGACTGAGCTAAGTTTTCAAGGAAGCAAGGAATTCTATAAGATAGAAGTGGGGGAAGGAAAGCACTATTTTAGGGGAAAGTCACCAAGATGAGTGATGAGCTATATGTGAAGAGCAAAAAGAAGGTCAAATTAGCTGGATCATAGAGTATAGAAAGGGGAATAATGGATAAGGAGATTAAAAAGGTAGTATTTAGTTGTTTTTTTTTAAGAAAGCAAACAAAACTACATAGGTACACAGGATGTTATTATTAAGTCATTTTTCAATCTTGTCTGACTCTCTGTGATCCTATTTGGGATTTTCTTGGCAGAGATACTGGAGTGGTTTGCTATTTCCTTCTCCAGCTCATTTTATAGATGAGGAAACAGGACTGGAACATGGCATACAGCTAATAAAAGTTATAAAAGTCTTTCAAAGTTAAGAAAAAGTTTTCATTTTGTCTTAGAGGTAATAGAGAAATATTGGTGTTTCTTGTGTAGGAGAGAGATATGATCAAATCTGCATTGAAGGAAAATCACTTTGGCAGCTGTGAAAAGGATAGACTTATACAACAAGCACTGTGCTAAACATTTTACAATTATCTCATTTAATAATAATAGCTAACAACTACATAGTGCTTACTATGAACCAAGTACTGTGCTAAGCTGATTGGTTGTTTTCTTTCATGCTCAGAGGACCAAAGTAGCATCACTATGTTGGATTTAAGGTACAATGTATCTGATCGGGGCTTGATCAGACCAATACAAACTTGGAAGGCTCATAAATCAGGCACAAGTAGTCCATATGAACATTTGGAGTGGAGATGTCTCTAAATTTGCACGTCATGTTTCTCTTGAACAATTCTGCTTTGCTCTTAGAGCACAGTACCTTCCTTGATGCAGACAAGCCATAATGGGTAGTTCTCTACTAGTGTCTCCCATGTTTTACAATGGATTCCAAAATTCCTCAGAGAAATTTTGAGAGTGTCCTTCCATTGCTCCTTCTGATCTCTGCACGAGTACTTACTTTTCTTGTGGGACTTCTCTGTAAGATAGTTTTTAAAGCAAACATACATTTGACAATTGCATCATTGGAGTTGCACTTTCGGTAGGAGAGTTTGAATGCTTGACAGTTTAACTCAAGGAAAGAATCTGAGTGTTGGGTACCTTATCCTGCCAGGTGATCTTCAGAATCTTCCTAAGACTCAAATGCACATGATTCAACTTTCTGGCCTGGCACTGTTAAACTGTCCCAGGTTTCACGGGCATACAACAATAAGGTCAACACAATGGCTATATAGACCTTCAATTTGGTAAGCAACCTAATGTCTCTTTTCTCCCACACTTTCCTTTAGCTTCCCAAACACTGAGCTAGCTCTGGCAATTTTTTCATCAACCTTATCATCTATGTGTGTATCCATGGAAAGTATACTGCCAGGTAAGTGAACTTATCTACAGCATTCAAAATTTCCTTATTTACTGTAACTGATGGTTCCATGTATGGATGATTCAGTACTGGCTAATGGAGAACCTCTGTTTTCTTCATGTTAATTATCAGGCCAAAATTAGCACAAGCAGTAGAGAATTGATCCATCCTGTTGTATCTCAGCCTCAGAGGCTGCATGAAATGCACAATCATCTGTGAAACAAAAAATCACAGACTGATTCTCCCTCTACTTTTAGTTTTGTTTGTAGCCTTTTCAGCTAAATAATTTACCTTCAGTGAGGTAGTGCATCTTAATGACATTTTTATCCTCTCTGAAAGCATCTGACAACACTCTTGAAATGTCATGCTAAAAAGCATGGGACTAAGCACAGAGTCCGGCTTCACTCCACTGGTGACTAGGAAAGCTCAAGACCATCATCCATTATCCAGAACCTGAGCAAGCATGCCATCATGGAAGTGACATACAATATTGATGTACTTTTCCAGGCAATCATTTTGCCACAGTCTTATAAATGCAGTATAGAAAGGTTAGAAAAGAAGAGAATAAACTCAGTACTTATTCTAGGCAGATTTTTTTGAGGTTGGGGTGGGAGATGAGAAGGAATCTACCCTGGATTTGGGAGAAGGGGAAGAAAGCAGGTTGGAGACAAAGAGTGGGAATGATATCTGGGCAACAAGACGACTTCTGTTGCTACGAGTATGTGGGGTTTTTGGAGGCCAACCTATCCTTTTGGAGGATACCTGGGAGTGCTGGAAAGCATGAATGGGTAGGACTATAACAGGACTATAAAGTATGAATCCAAGAAATTTGGGATAATCAGCTAATTTCAGTCGAGCAATACCTCGGATCTGTGACAAGGGGATGAGAAAAAGCCATGTCAACACCTCATTCCCTTTCCAACATGCCATCATTTCACTGGTACCTCCTTATTCCCTGATTGTGGGTGTGGCATGTGGAAGTATAGGATATAGTAGAAAGAGTTGACTTCTAACCCACTATTTATGGGCTCTGTGACCCTAGTCAAAACTACTCTGAGACTTAGTTAACTCATCCGTAAAATGGGCATGATTATACTTGCATTCTCAGTTCTCTCTGTTGTGAATTGAAAGGGTTGAACTAAATTGAAAGTCCCTTCAAATTCCAAATCCTGTCATTGTACCTCACAGGAATACTTTGTGGATCAAATGAGATAATAGAGGTGAAAGTGCTTTGTAAACTCTTTGTCAGCTGCTTTTTTCTTTCACAGGTGTGGATATGCTGGGATATCATATACTGGGAAAACATCATCTATTTTCTGCTTTCTGAGGGATCTTGTCCAAAAGGTTTAGAATACCCAGTGCTTCTTTTTTCCCTATGGCTTGTACAATTATGATTTTGAATCTGCTCATTACTTCTTGTGTGACCTAAGTAGGTTACTTCTTCTGCCTGTATCTCAGTATCTCTTTCTCTACAATGAAAGGTCAAACTAGATGCACCTAAGATCACTTCCAGCTTCGACTCCTATGATCCCACAGTTTTCTTAATTACTGAAACCCTTCAGGGGAACCTAGGGAACCTTAAAGTCCTAGAAACCATGAGAAAGTGGTTGTATAATAAGGTTGTAGGTTAGACTCCATAGGAGCTATGCTTTGTTCTGGTTTTTTTTAAGTAATATTTTATTTTTCCCAATTACATATAAAAATAATTTTTAACATTCTTTAAAAAATTTTTCAATTGTAAATTTTCTCCTTTTCTCTCTCCCTGAGATAGCAAGCAACTTGATATAAATAACCATGTTTTCTAATTCTAATAATAATAATAGCTAATACTTATATAGCTCTTTAAGCAAATTTCTCATTTTTTTATCCTTGCAACTACAATACAAGAGAGGTGCTTTTATTATTCTTCCATCATTTATAGATAAAGAAACTGAGGCAGATGTTATGTGACTAGCCCAGGGTCAACCACAGTCAGTATCTGAAATCAGATTTGTACTTGGGTCTTCCTGAGTCCAACACTTTATTCACTGCTCCATCTACTGCCTCTGTCAAAAACTTAAATATACAATCATCTTTGCCTTTATTGCCATACTTTTTCTTCCTTTTTAAAAGTTTATTGATATCTTTTTATATAATAGTTTTTAATTTTTCCAAATCCATGGAAAGATAGTTTTCAACACTAAACCTTGCAAAACCTTGTTTTTCAAATTTTTCTCCTCTCTTCCTCTTCCCCTCCCCTAGACAGCAAGTAATTAAACATATGCAATTCTTCAAAACATATTTCCACATTTATCATACTGCACAAGAAAAATAAGAATTGATACTTTAAAAAAAAACAATATTGTCACCTCCACCATGGAACTTCCATAGAACCTCTTCTTGTAACAAAGAAAAATAGTTGAGCAAAACTAGCCATGACTGCCTAACACTATGATTGAATCTCATAGAGTATATGATATTCCAGGCCCACAGTTCACCATCTTTCTCCAAGGGGAGGAAAGTATTTCATAATTTGGTTCCAAGAATGGCCATTACATGTCTCAGTTGCCTTTCAGTGCTGTTTTTATTCAAAAGGTAACAGTTACTATGTATAATATAATAATAATTGTATACTTTGTATATGATTCTTTTGGTTCTTCCCTCTGCAATAGTCTGTACAAATTATCTCATATTTCTCCAAAACTCTTGTTTTTATTGTTTGACCATTTCTTAATTTATGGACACACAGCCTTGTTTCCAAGTTTTAATTCATGAAGAGTTAGAAATTACTGAAAAATGATTAAACAACAAATATATCTATATACAAATATATTTTCTTTCTCATGCAAGCATGTACATAGAAAAATAGATGAAGAGACAGATCCTTTAAGCCAGGCAGTATTAGGAGCTTTTATGAACAAAAGGCATGGAGGTCAACTGTCTACCTTGTTGCTGCCATATTGGACATAGATATAAATCTTCTGTATGGAGTTGGGGATATGATACAAATGAGTATATTTCTGTTTTTATGAGAAACGTTGATTTTTTTCCCTCAGCCTAAAGTTTTACATCTGTTATCCAGGTAACTTTGACTTAGGTTTTCCCATCTGTAAAATGAAAGGATTGGACCCAATGACCTCTGTGGTCTCTCCTAGCTCTAAATCTATAAGATGATGTCACTTCCCCTTTCATAGCCTGGTCTCCCCAACTGAAAAATGAAGGAATTTAACCAGATGATCCCCATCCATCTTTAAATCTTATCATTAAATACAAATTTACAGTTCATGATCATTTTCTAAGCACCTACTTTGTGTAAGACACTATGCAAGGTTCCAGGGATATAAAAACAAAACAAAGATTACTTCCTGTCCTCAAAGACCTTATATTTTACTTGGCAGTAGTGGTGGAGGTGGAGATATGACATGAAAATTTATAAATCAACAAATTTATAATGTACTTATGTATGTTGTATAATTTCTATGTATATGTACACACAGAAACACATTTTAAAACATTTATAAAAAGATATATTATTCAAATATTCTCCCCATTTTCTCATCATTATACCATGTTTCTCCAAATCCCTTATTTTTATTGTTTGACCACTTCTTAATTTATGGGCACACCATTTGTTTCAAGATTTTCATTCCTGAAGAGTTAGAAATGACTGAAAGTAATTATAAAGAGTGGCAGAAATTATTTTTTAATTTAAGCTTTTCATTTTCAAACTACATATATAGATAATTTTCAACATTCACCCCTACAAAATCCTGTGTTCTAATTTTTTCCCTCCCTTCTTCCTACCCTTCACCCAGTTGGCAAGTGATCCAATATATGTTAAACATGTATAATTCCTCTATACATATTTCCACAAATATTGCTGCACAAGAAAAATCAGATCAAAAAGAAAAAAAATGAGAAAGAAAGCAAAATGCAAGCAAACAACAACAAAAAAAGTGAAAATACTATTTTGTGGCCTACATTCAGTTCCTACTGTCTTCTCTTTGGGTGCAGATGGCTCTCTTCATCACAAGATGGAACTGATTGGAATCACCTCATTGTTGATGAGAGCCATGTCCATCAGAATTGATCATTGTATAATCTTGTTGTTGCTATATGCAATGATCTCCTCATTCTGTTCACTTCAATTAGCATCAGTTCATATAAGTTGCCTCTCTGAAATCATCCTGCTGATAATTTTTTATAGAATATTCCATAACATTCACAAACCATTCTCTAACTGATGGGCATCCATTCAGTTTCCAGTTTCTTGCCCCTGCAAAAAAAGGCTGCCACAAACATTTTTGCATATGTGGGTCCCTTTGCCTCCTTTATGATCTCTTTGGGATACAGACCCAGTAGAAACACTACTGAATCAAAGGGCATGCATAGTTTGATAGCCCCTTGGACATAATTCCACATTGCTCTCCAGAATAGTTGAATCAGTTCACAACTCCACCAACAATGTATTAGTGTCTCAGTTTTCCCACATTCCCTCCAAAATTCGTCATTATCTTTTCCCATCATTTTAGCCAATCTAAGAGGTATGTAGTGGTACCTCAGAGTTGTTTTAATTTATATTTTTCTGATCAATAATCATTTAGAGCACTTTTTCATATGACTAGGAATATCTTCACCTAAAAATTGTCTTTTCATATCCTTTGACCATTTATCAATTGGAGAATGGCTTGAATTCTTACAAATCTGAGTCAATTCTCTATATATTTTAGAAATGAGGCCTTTATCAGAAACCTTGAATGTAAAAATTTGTTCCCAGTTTATTGCTTCCCTTCTAATTTTGTCTGCATTGGTTTTGTTTGCACAAATCTTTTTTAACTTAATATAATCAAAATTATCCATTTTGCATTCAATAATGTACTCAAGTTTTTCTTTGGAGTGACAGAAATTATTAATAATATCCTACTTATCTATTTTATCTTTAGGAAGGAAAAATCTTCCTCACATTTATTTTGGTTATTCTCTAAAATCTGCTCTTCAAGTCTTTTAAAGTCTATTCTGTGATGACTAGTCAATGGTAATCTCTAGGATGGTGATGATACCAAAAAACTGCACACATATAAAATTTGAGGAAGCAGAGAGTAATGATAACTAAGGAATTCATGAAAGATTTCATATAAGAGATGGCATATGATTTAGCCTTGAAGAAAATTCTAAGAGGTCAAAGTGAAGAGGAGCTATATCCCAGATATGGGGGAGAGCCTGTGCAAAAGTATAGTAGGAAGCTGTAATCTTGAACTGAGGGAATAGGCAATTTAATTTTGGGCAATTTAACTGGACTTAGTAGTAATAATGTGAAAATTATTCTGGAAAGGATAACTCCTAAGGGATAGCTTGGAACCACTATCATTTCTCATTGAACATGGTCTTATGGGGAAGGATTCAAAAGCTAGCTTATCCAGTTCCCATATGGCCTTTTGAGGTGTGTTTCCTTATCTGTAAAATGAAGGGTTGGCCTAGATTGTCTTTAAGGTCCAGGTTTATTTTGACTGTGGTGTTTAACAACTTGACTCCTTCAGGCACCATTGGGATTCTTTTTTTGTTGTTATGGTCCCTTTGACAGTCCCTTTGATGAAGGTTAGAGATGCATTCTCAGAATGTTTTTAAAATGCATAAAATTATAAATGAAATAATGATGAAATACAGACATCAAAATATTAAAAAAAAACACATAAATTCATAGATCCCTTGGCTAAGAGTATCTAATTTAGGGAGACAAGGGGAAAGAATATTTGAAATCAGAATGAATCCAGAAAGCCAGAATCCAATAGTCACCATCAGGTAAAATCTAGAAGGGCTTCTCAGACGAAGTGGTTTTTGACACAAAAAGGTAACTGAGAACGGAAGGTGCAGGCAGTAAATGGTAGATCATGTGTGAGAAGCCCCCCAGCTTCCACTCTATCCTACCAAAGGGTTATGTGTGTGGCTCTTCTAGCACCTCCACTCCCTTTCCCATTTTTTTCACTACCTGCCAATAAGGACAAGCAGACTAGGTAGCCTTTGATGGAACCATTATGATAAGTTGTGAGACCAGCCCACGCGAAACTCTTCCCACCCCCCAACTGTGGGCCATCTCCAGGACTTCATCAGGGGCTGGCAGGGTGCCTGACTCTCTACCCTTAGGGTGCCCAGGGTAGCCAAAGCGGGTGGAGGGGGGCAGGAGACCAACCATGTTCCCAAATATTTATTTATTTAAGGGACTAAGCCTTCCACATACCTGGCTATGATTAACCCCTGAGGCCTAGGGAAGGGGGGGAGACGCTGTTCTCTCTGCCTTTGATGTGAAAGAGATTGATGAGATGAGTCTCTGGCAGCATAGCTGGGGGAGACTGGGAGGCTGGAAGGAGGCTGGGAGGGGACTGGGAAACCCTGGGTGATGTAACTCTGTGTACTGCTGAGATAAAAATCATAGAAAAATGGCAAGGTCAAAGAATAGATTTGATAGGGTTGGAAGAAATAGTAAGGTCCATTTTCACTCTTCAGGCTAGCCCTGTAGTATGAATTTACCTGGTTCTTGACAAGGAGGGGAGGAAGAAGAAAGGGGTTATGAACTTATTTGCATAGATTTGCATGGATTTCATCCTAAATGAATTGGGGAAATCCTGGAAGGTGGGAAGCTCCAACTGAGAGACCATATTTGAGTAAACATTTGAGACCCCTACCTCCTATCCCCTTCAGTGTGGAAAATGGCTAAAGTGAGGATTAGAAAAATCTTGAGTCTCAGGGATTTGGCTTCCAAAATCATAGGCATTAGACAGAAACCAGGATAGGATGTCCTTTGAGAACATTGACTCCAAAGCACAAAGATGTGCAGATGGTGGAGGTTTGGTCCGGGAGATCACAAACATAGAGACATGAGGGAGGCATATGGAGACAGATCTAATGAAAGAGATAGATAGTGATACACACAGAGACCAGGTGAAAGAGATCTTTCTCAGAGATACACACACAGAGGAAGACACAGCCCAAAAAGACTTATACAGAGACTTAGAGCCAAACGGACAGAAGAGAACAAGAGTAATAGAAAAGTTGAGAGGGGAGAATGGAGGATTCCTCAATAAGCCAAGCTCTTTGGTCCCTATAGTCCCTAATGCTACTTTCAGGATATGAAATCATCAACTCTCTACTCCCCATTTCTACTTTTAAGGCATGTCCACCCCATTCAGAGATAACCCCATCTGACCATTGCTCTGAGATCTTTCACCTCTGTTTCCTGGTCTTCCAGAAACTCAATCCTGAGAATACCAATATCCTAATCTCTCATAAGATTTGACTCCCTCTTTGGCCATCTAATATTTTTCCACCTAGGAAATGGAAAACATGTTGAATTTTAAGAAAGTTTGCAAATCCCTTCTGCCAGCATCCCATAAATTCTCTCTCCCTGTCTCCCAGGAGGGGAGACAGGGAGGGAAGGCTCTGGGTCTGCCCTTCCAGATGTTGCTGCCCAAAGGGCCTGGTACAGTCATACTTAAGGGGAAGAGGGTGGGCGATGGAGGGAGAAGAGCCAAAGAAGTAATGGTCAGTGGAGGGAAACACCAAACTAGGAAGGCAGGGCAGGGCTAGGGCTTGGTGGCTCATGACCCCCTGAGGACCTTTGGTATTTATGGCCTGAGCTCTGCCTAGGACCTCCTAGAGTAATTTCAGACAGCTCAGTCCTCAGCAGGATTCTTAGGGGAAGGAGTTTTTTAGAAAACAGAGTCGACTTCTTAAAAAAAATCTAGCAACCCTCTCCCATTGTGCTCTTTTTTATTTCTCCAGTCTTCAGGCAAACCCCAAACCTCAGTTTACCTATTTTATAAAACAGAGAAAAACCAAATGTTCACTATCTACTTTGTTGTAAGATTGTAAGGCTTGTTGTAAGGTAATCCTTGAAATCCTCTAGAAATCCAAGTTATGATCATCACCATTTATATTATTATTGTTGCTTATATTATGATCTGTCAGCATTAAGTATTCTTCCCAAGAGAAACTTAGAGGAAAAGGGTTATTGAGTAAGGGAATAGCTTGGAAGGGGAATCTATATGATGCTTTTTTTTTGCCACAGAATACCCTTATTCTCCTCTACTTCTTGTCACTTGTAAAAAAAAAATAGCTTTAACAGGAAGCCAGAACCTGATGGGAGATGCAAGAGGGGAAAAATATGAAACTAGAAAATATAAGCAGTAGGTTGAGATGCTGCAAGCAAGCATTAAGTCTAGCCTGTATACAGGCTAGACTTAATGCTTGCTTGCAGCAGTGAGCACTTGAGTTCAAGTTAGCTACAGAGGAAAAAAAAGCAGAAGTTCTAGAAAGAGTAACACCAGCCTTTGGCTCTGGAGTAAAAGAACCTTGTTTCAAATTCTACATTTTCTACTCGTGTAATCTTAGGAAAGTCACATCTACTCTTTAAATTTCAGTTTCCTAATCTGTAAAACGAGAGGATTGGACTAAGTGGCCTCTGAGAACACTTCTTGTTCTGTAGCTATGATCCTTAGGGCCAGACAAAGAAGTAGGAAATAATGTATGTAAAGTACTCTTCAAGGGCTTTAGAAATAAAAATATTTCCAATGATGGAGACAGAGTGGAGACAATGTAGAGAAAGAGGTAAGGGAAAGTGAGGGGAGAACAGAATGCAGTGTCCCTACTTTGCAAACTTTACTGGCTTTCTGAGGGCAGCACAAACCACTGGAAAGAGTATGAGACTTGAAGTTAGGATAGCTGGGTTTGTATGACCCTTACAAGCTGGGTGAGACCGATTTTGAGTTCTAGGTTCCTCATCTGTGAAATGGGTACAATAATATTTGCAATACCTACCTCATAGGAGTGTTGCTAGAAAAACACTTTGGGGATATGAACAATTTTCAGTCGATGAAATTAAAACTATTTCTAGTCATATGAAAAGGTGCCCCAAATCACTATTGATCAGAGAAATGCAAATTAAGACAACTCTGAGATACAACTACACACCTCTCAGACTGGCTGAGATGAGAGGAAAAGAAAATGACAAATGTTGGAGGGAATGTGGGAAAACTGGGACACTGATACACTGTTGGTGGAACCATATGTGAATGGATCCAAACATTCTGGAGAGCAATCTGAAACTATGCTCAAAAAGTTATCAAACTGTGCATACCCTTTGACCCAACAGTGTTTCTATTGGGCTTATATCCCAAAGAGATCTTAAAGGAGGGAAAGGGTCCCACATGTGCAAGAATGTTTGTGGCAGCCCTTTTTGTAGTGGCTAGAAACTGGAAACTGAATGGATGCCCATCAATTAGAGAATGACTGAATAAGTTATGGTATATGAATGTTATGGAATATTATTGTTCTGTAAGAAACGACCAACAAGATGATTTCAGAGAGGCCTGGAGAGACTTGCATGAACTGATGATGAGTGAAATGAGCAGAACCAGGAGATCATTATATACAGCAACAACAAGACTATATGATGATCAATTCCAAAGGATGTGGCTCTCTTCAGCAATGATGTGATTCAAACCAGTTCCTATTGTTCAGTGAAGAAAGCCATATACACCAATGGAGAGACCTGTGGGATCTGAGTGTGGACCACAACATAGCATTTTCACGTTCTCTATTGATGTTTGCTTGCATTATGTTTTCCTTCTCAGTTTTTTTTTCTTGTAGATAGGATTTTTTTTGTATAGCAAAATAACTGTATAAATATGTATACACATATTCAATTTGCCAAGTATTTTAACATAATTAACATGTATTAGATTTCCTGCCATCTAGGGGAGGAGGTAGGGGGAAGGAGGGAAAAATTTGTAACAGAGCTTTGCAAGGGTCAATGTTGAAAAATTACCCATGCATATGTTTTGCAAATAAAAAGTTTTAATAAAAAAAAAGAAGGAAAAACACTTTGGAAAAACTGGAAATGTTACATGTTCTTAACTGCCTGTGGCTGGATTATTGATCTCACAGATTTAGAAATGGAAGGGATCTTGGAGATTATCAAACTAGAGGATCAGAGTTGCAAAGAACCCCTGAGGGATAAAGAACCCCTGAGGGAGGAGTCCAACCTCCTCAGTTTAAGCAAACTGAGCCCCATGGAAGTCAGGTAACTTGCTAAACATCAAATAGGAAGAATAGGAAGGAGGGTTTGAGTCTAGGTCCAGCGATCTTTCCATTAAATCAATCTACCTCCCAAAGAGGTCAAGTGAATTGCCCATCATCAACTGACCTTAAGTAGATGGCAATGCTAGGAATCAGAGGAGCTAGGGGCCTCACATCCAAAATCTACAGTTCTTTACACCCTAAGGCTTTGGTACTCTGGAGACATAGTTCCTAACATTATCTTGGTTTGTTGTTGTTGATGTTGTTTTTTACATTACTCCTTCCCTTCTCACCCCTGATTTCTTCCACCCTTGTTTATAGAAATCCAGAATCATAGAATTTAGAACCAGTAAGGACTTTAGAGACAGTCAAACATTTAAGACATCATAACTTTTTTCATATCATAGACCCCCTCTAGTAAGTTAATGAAGCCTATGGGTCTCCCCTCAGAATAATGGTTTTAAATGCACAATAAAATACATAGCATTGCAAAAGAATAAATTATATTGTGAGCTATTCATCAATTAAAAATAACATGTTCACAGATCCCAGGTTAAGAACCTCTAATTTTTCCAACTTATCCTCTTACAAATAAGGAAACCGAGACCCATAGAGTTTGTAACAAATAAACATAAATCTAGCAAAAAGTTTCTTAAAAACAAAATAAAAGGGGCAGCTAGGTGGCGCAGTGGATAGAGCACCAGCCTTGAAGTCAGGAGGACCTGAGTTCAAATTTGACCTCAGACACTTAATACTTCCTAGCTGTGTGACCCTAGGCAAGTCACTTAACCCCAATTGCCTCAGCAAAAAAAGAAAGAAAAGAAAAAAAAGAAGAGAAAAAAAAGAAAAGAAAAAAGAAAAAAATTAAAATTAAAAAAAAAATAAAACCCATCTTTGCCTTGGTTGAACTGGAGAGGAAAAGGCAGAAGTTGTGGGATGATTACAAGAATGGTAATAGATCATAGTTGAGCAGTGCTTATGTTTTACAAAATTTTATCCTCCCAACAACCCAAGTGAAGGATGGACTACCCTTGAAGAAAAGCAGAGTATGGTGGGAACTGCCCAGAGAAGCCTCCCAGCTTTCCCTCTGACTCCAGCTCTGGGGACCAGGGAGTATTCTTTAGAATAGGAAGCAAACCTTGTGTGGATCTTTTGTTCTGTTTGATTGCCCCATTTCCTCTAAGGGTATTTCTTTATATAATTCATGGTACAATGGAAATGCACTGATTCTAAAGTCAGAAGACTCAAGTTCAAATCCTGCCTTTGATTCTTACTACTTAAATGACCTTCACATCTCCAAGCCTCAGTTTTATATTCTATAAAATGAAAAGGTTAGGCTAAATGACCTTTGGAATCCCTTCCATTCAGGGGTAATACAGGTGTTTTAAGAACCAGCTTATTAGGGGAAACTATTTGACACAATGGATAGAGCAGGAGGACTTGAGTTCAAATTTAACTTCAGATACTTAGTAGCTGTGTGACTCTGGGCAAACCCACTTAATCCTGATTGCCATCAAATAGGAAAAAACAAACAAACAAAGCAATAACAACAACAACAACAACAACAAAAACCTCAAACAAAAACAAAAACTGACTCTTTAGAAGGAAACTACATCCACGATTCACTTTTAAGTTTAATCTGTACTATGAACATTTTCTCCATTATTTTCTTCAGTCTAGAAAACCAACATAACACTATGCCCTGTTTTTAATGTTTGCAGTTTCAGAAGTATAAATATTCAATCTGAAAAATTTAACAATCAGCTTTACCACTCTGTAAGAATTACTTCTAGTTCCATCTAAATATTGAATTTCATTCAATTCAGTTCAGATAATATTTATAAAGTATTTATCACAGTTCCTGGCATATAATAAGCACTTAATAAATACTTGTTCCCCTCTTTTCTTCCATTGTTACTCAACAAATATTTATTAAACTCTTACTTTATGCAGAATATATTTCCTAAGCCCAGATCCACCATCTACTAGCCTCCCTATCACTCTTCTAATTGTTCATTCTAAGACATCCAAATGCAAACATCTGAAACCCGGCTTAAAAGAATGGGGAAAAAGAAGGCAGAGGCCAAACTGGAGAGATCCACCACTGTTTAGCCTCTAACCCTGAACAATAATAACCAGAGGAAATAGAAGGAGAACATTTAGGGGGCTTGTAGTTAGATCTTAAGAACTTGTTTCAGTTCTCAGGCCAGCAACTGATGTCCTTCTGGGATGGTTTCTGAATAGGTCTGCCAGGGTGGGGCAGGGGGATGGCCCAGAAGGCCTGGGACTTTCTCAGATCCGCTATTTCATCATGGTCATTACCCGGGTTCCTCCATGTCAGTTCCAGAAAAGTTCTTTGCAAGGTAATACCAAGATTAACATCCCATTTACCTCACCCCACTTGCCCCCCATCTAGAGGTCTATCAACCAAGGAATGAATGGATTGATAACTGGAGAGTATAGCAAGATGGAGCCCTCTGGTGCAGCCAATTGGGGCAAAGGTATATCTTCCACACCCTTCTGAGGGAGGGTTGTCCAGGCCCCCAGTCTCCTGGGTCTTCCCACCCACAGGCTGGACATGGGCCTCTCCCTGTGACTCAGCCATATGACGTCTTGGAGAGAGTGGAAAGACTGAAAACGGAGGAGGTAGCAGCTCCTTTCCTCACCTCCTAGGTTTTGCCCCAATGTCTTGGGCTCAAAGGCCACCTCCCTTGTTCTTAGCAGGCACCCAGCCTGAAGAACTTTTCTTCTGGCCCATGCCAATCCCATGCCCACCTCTGTACAGTCCTACATGTAAGGGGGATGGATCACTCCAAGGACACAATCTGTTCTGTGACTTTTTTTCTGGGACCCACCTCCATCCCTTTCCATCTCTCTGAGGCAATCTTTCTCCTAAGCCACATTCCCTTATGGCTCTGGATAGCTTTGGGCTGTGCTCAAGCTGCTCTCTGGCACTTTCTTCACTCCACTAAAAAAAAATTTAAAAAGGAGGTGAAATGAAGTCTAATGGATTCAAGAGTAATAGACCTGATGTCAAAAAATCTTGGTTCAAAACTCAGCTCTGTTACTTATGACCTATGTGATTGTAAACAAGTCTCTTCTTTGAGTCTCTGTTTCCTCCTCTGTAAAGTTAGGGGATGAGACTACGTATTTTTGAAAATCTCTTCCAAAAAATATCAAAGAATTGTACATGTATAACCTTTATTGGATTACTTGCTGTCCAGGGAAGGGAGAAAAATTCGGAACACAAGGTTTTATAAGGGTGAATGTTAAAAACTATCTTTGCATATATTTGGAAAATAAAAAGCTATTATTATTTAACAAAAAAAACCCTCTTCTCTCTCTAGATTCTATGATATTCCATCCAAAATGCTTAAAATGGTAGATTAGGCATCACCCCTGCTCACTAAAGTTGCCCACAGAACATTGTCTGCTCTGGCCCTTGCCAGCTTTCTCTGAATTTCCCCAAATCTTCATTTTCTTGAAAACAGAGACTTCTTATTTGGCAAAGTCAGTGCCATCTTGAACTGAACTCAATCCTGGCATCTCCTGCATCCTGCACATTGTCCTGCCTGCTATCTGTGCTCCACCCTCTCCACCCTACTTCAAAGTGCTACAGCAACGGGAGCTAATTAGGCACCCCCCAAGCTTGTTAAGTATCATTAACCCCAGTTTACAGATGAGGAAACTGAGACTCTGGAAGGGGAGCACGTCACCCCCATCCCCACCCTACCCCCAAGCCAGATGGCACAAGGTCTTGGGATTCTGCCCAGTCCTATACTGCTTCCCTGATCTTAGGGGAGACAGGTGCCCTTAGCACCTTAGTTTTTAGTTCTGACAGCAAAGAGAAGAGAAAAGTGGGAGCATTTCAGGAAAGGACCTTTCTCTCCTTTTCTTGCTCATTTACATGAGCCTACTTCTAGAGTAGGGGGAGTCACTGGTTTGGGCTAGGTGGGGTAGGAGGGTAGAAATCTCTGAAATTATATGTAAATGAGATGCAAATGAGTCCCCCAATTATTACAGAGTCAGGGCGGTGGCACTTTGGATAATGGAAGTTTAGGGAGGGGTAGAGGGGATAGGTAGCAAAGGGAGGAGACCCCCCTCTTTTCCCCCCCTCCCTGAGGTCCCAGTTTCGAGAATGATGTTATCACCCCTGATGAAGCCACAGGCAAAAGTGGTGAGGAGTGTGCTGATGTTGGCAGGGCCTTGGAGGGACCCACCGCCATACCCTCTGTGCTGATGCCATCAATTCCCTCCAGATTGCTTTCCCCTTTAGGAATGTCAGGAAAACGATCTATCCTCATCTTCTAGGGGAGTATGAGCAGCTAGGTTTTCTGAGGGGGACAGTGAAAATAGCTAGATAGAATATAGGTCTATGCTATGGACAAATTGTTTTGCCTATCATGATCTGGAAGACTGTGAACTTAAATGCAGGTATTATTATCCTTTTGAAGATGAGAAAAATTGAGCTTCAGATACATGAAATAGTTTGCCCTAGTTTGTACATTTACTAAAACTATGGACTATTAGGATTATAAGATTAAAGACTTATAACTGGAAGTTACCCTAGAGATTATCAATTGATTAACTAATATTTATTAAGCGCCTACTATGTGCTAAATACTGTGCTTGGCACTAGAGATACAACTACAAAGAATGAAACAATTCTTTCTTGCAAGGAGCTTCCATTCTAAATTCCAAATGAAGAAACTGAGACTCAAAGAGGTCCTCAAGAAAGACCCAAGAAAGCAAACTTACTTTCTTTCCCTGAAGGCTCAGAAAGTCTTTATAATAATGGTGAGTTTGCTGGGCTTACATTGAGCTAAAGGCATAAGGATACTTGGACATCTTCCAAATGAAATGGAAATTTGTCAGGGAAGCCCACCAGAGCATATGAAGCCAATTTTTTAGTTTGTAGGAAAGTAAGAAAGAGATCCCATCCCTGGTCTAATAGAAACCCTAAGACATAAGATGAGAATAAGTGGAGAAGAAAAGAGTCTTTCCAGATATGAGGCTCTCTCTGTGTCATTTCTACACATATTGTTGTTATTGCTGTATCTATGTCTATATCTATTTATCCATATCCATGTCTATATCCATATCCATGTCCGTATATATATATATACAGTTATCTTTCCCCATTGCAGTTTCAATATATCACAGATCAGCAAAAGAAATCAGATGGGAATTTTGAGGGAGTTTTGCAGAAGCTGCAGATGGCATGCTAAGACTAGCAGATGACACAGAAAAAGTTTAGAAATTCAGAAGTCCATAAAATATGTGTATAGATAATATTGTGTAATATTAACATATTTTATCTTTTAATATCATAAATAAGCCCAAATTTTACAATAAGATACTGTAAATATCCCATAAAAGAAAAAGAAAAAAATCAGGCTACTTCTCCTGTATGAAAAGAGAGCCAAAATTTTTTAGAGATTTTCTAGATCAAGGGAGCAGTGCACCACTGTGATGTGGAGAAGATAACTGTGTGTCTATACTTATATCTACCTATATCCAAATCCATATCTATCTCTACCTCTATTTATACCTGTATCTATTTATATCCAAATCCACATCCATATTTGTGTCTGCTTATTATCTCTCTCTCCATATATACACACACATATATGTATCTCTATACACACACACACATATATATATATATATAAATGCATACATACCTGATCCTTTGAGGAGAGAGTGTCCCACCTGACCACTGCTTCTCTTTATTGTCCTTAGAAATGAAAACTAAGACTGTCTCTCCTGAAGGGAATTAAATCAGGGACTGGTGGGAAATAAATATGAAGTGAATTGACTTGCCAAGCTGGGAGGAGAAATCAATGCTTGAGAAAATTCAGAGCTGGGGATTTGGGGGTTTTAAGAATGAAGAAGTGAAGATTAGAGGAGATGATAAACAGGTTTCAGGAACTAGAAAAGGGAATAGCATAGGCTTTAGCCAAATCACCTCGAGCTTCAGTTCCCTCATTTAGAGAATGGAGGATGGTATGCTTTGAATTACTTGCATCATTCTTAGCATGAACTGTGAGGATGAGAATCTATCTCCCATACACAGGGGCTTTACCCTGATAGGAGATGCTAACTGAGTGATTAACTGTCCTCTCCCTCCAGTAAGGATACCTGAGAGACTGTGGACTTAAATTGAGGCAGGAGCAAAGGGGGTTGTACATAATAATGACAGCTCACCTTACTCAGAACTCTCTTCCATCAAAGCCCAAATCAAGGCTTTATTCTAGTGTAGCAGGACCTGCTAGAGGTGACTTCAGGTACTGATAATTGTGTATCTGTGATCTGAGTTAGCCTGACTATGTCCTATGGGGCTTCTAGTTTTTGTTTTGTTTTTTTCTTGTTTTTGTCACAGCAACTCTTGAAGACTATATATGACACAGAGATGTTGCAACCTGTATCAGTGGAGGGAGTGCCCTCCCAAGTGAAATCAAAGAGCCATGAAGTACTAAAATAGTAAAAAGGAGTATCAAGTTTACAGAGTACTTTCCTCACAACAAGCTTAACAGATAGGCAGTGTGAATATCATTATACCTATTTTAGAGATGAGAAAATAGAAGTTTAGAAAGGTAAAATTACTTGCCCATAGCTAGTGAGTATCAGGGATGAGGGCCGCTTGGTGACTCAGTGAAAATCAGTGGTTCAGTCAGGAATACTTGAATTCAAATTTAGCCTCAGATGTTTATTATCGTGTGAGACTCTGGGCAAGTCATTTAATCCTATTTCTTTCAGTTTCCTCATCTGCAAAATTATCTGAAAAAAATGTCAAATCACTCCAATATCTTTGCCAAGAAAACTCCAAATAGGGTCACCAAGACTGAACAGCAACAATTACAGACAAGATACAAAGCTAGAGTTTGTACCATTTTCTTTCTATTCTTCTAGGGTGCTTATACAAAAGGAGAATATTTCATACTATTTGTACTTTTTCAGGGTCACTAAGGGCATCAGAAAGAACTACCCTACCAGCTTGGGAGACAGCATTTTGCCCTTTTTCAGTGCCTTGGTCTTGGTCCCCCAGATCCATTTCCTACTAGTTCTCATGGGTCAAATACTTGAGAAATATCTTTAACCCCTTCTCCTCTCCCATTGCTGCCTCTTTAACCTTACTGGACTTTGTCTATCATCAGAAGAAGAGAAAGGGAGAGAAAAAGGGAGGAGGTGATGTCATCTACAGCTTTCATCCAGGTGTGGGAGCTCCTTTCCTCCTTTGTCAATGAAGGGGAAACCTGAAGGGTCTTGGCCAAGTCCCTGAGGGCATCCAGTTAGGAGTGGGGAAAACAAATCAGGAAGCACAAGGAACGATGATTCTTCTCCCATTCGTAATCAAATTCTTTCCTTCTTCTCCCAGTTTCTAAAAACCAGTAGAGACTTCCATCCATAGGATGGTAGGGGGAAAGAATGCCCTCCTGAGAAACAAGAGGATGGACAAAATGACCACGAGCTTCCCAGTTCCTCTCTTTGTTTATTTCTCTCCCACCTGATTTCATGGGGTATATGGTGGCAGTCTCCATAAACATGGTCCAGATTACTCTGGTGAAATGGCCTCATCTGGTGACAAAAGCCCTTGCCAGCTCAGGTCTATCCTGAGACTCTGATCACTGAACTCCCTGGAAATTCCCTGGGCTATTTATTACTTTTCTATTTAGTTTTTATCCTTGGGTTTATAGATCCCTAAAGGCTTTGTTCTTCCAGACTATGAGATCCTATAAGGCTGGTCCAAGTCTCCCACCATCCTCCCCTGAAATGCCTGGCAACAGAGGCTATAAGGTCAACCAGTGGCCTGGGGGTGGGTGGAAGAGTTGAGGTTTTTGTGGTCTTGGTTCCTTCAACTTCTCTAAAGTGTCAGGAATTTGGGGAATTCTGGGAAACAATTCTGAGTTTCTGGCAAGGCCCATCTGGTTCAGATACTCAAGAAATAGGCACAGTGTTATTAATAAAAATATCTCCTGTTTATATTGTACTTATAAAATCACATTTACATTGCAGAGGATCATGGAATTTTAAATTGGAAGGTACCTTTGAGATCGCTGAATCTTGCTCTTTCATTCTCCAGAGGAAGAATCTGAAGGTCCAAGAAACAGAATGCTGAAAGTCACCAAAAAAGTAACAGAGCTAGAATTTGATCCCAGACTCTCTTCCAGGGCATCCTTGCCACTATCCCCTAATGCATTTCAGTAACATAGCATGTAATAGCTATGTATCTAACAAGGAACAACTACTCTGGCCTGGGGGGGGAAATAGGATTTAGAGCTGGAAGGGAATTGACATTCAAAGCAAACTCCTTCATCTACCCTTCTATACCATTTCCTCCCTTGCCCCTCAACTCAAAGCCTGTACCTGCAAGAGACAGGAAGGGTAGGGAAGGAAACCAGGACCATGAGAGATTGTTATCAGGCTTTGGGTCAAAGAGGATTAAAACATTCCTCTTCCCATTGATGTCCCAGGCAGTTGGTCATGGATGGGGGAAGAACAGAGGCTGGAGGTCTGCAAGGATAGGGGATTGGTACAGATGTTTTATATATTAAATAATAATTCTTGGTTCCATGCCAGCTGATCAGCTAACAGGAGTTGTGCCAGTGTGGAGCAGTGTGAGTAGGCAGTGCTCCCTTCCATTTCCTAGGATCATAGGATTCAGAGCTAGAAGGAAACCCCCTTATTTTAAAGATGAGGAAACTGAAGCCTAGAGAAGAAAAATAACTGATTCAAAGTCACACAGGCAGCAAGCAACAAAGATGAGATTTTAATCCATAGTCTTGAATTTCCAAACCTGATTTTTTCTCGCTATGCTATATATCCTTCCTTATCCTATTTCCCTGACACTCATTCTATCCTTGTGTGCCAGTAAATCTTTAGCAATTAGTTTGCCAAAAAAAAATAGAATGCACTATACAATTTTAAGTTGAATCTCTGTTATTAATATTTTCTCCATCACCTTCTTGAGTCTAGACAATAAGTAAAACAACAAATCAAGCTGATTTGTAGTTCATGATTTCCAATAGGTAAATACTCAAATATAAATTTAATGATGGCTCTCCCAGTTGAGCTGGCTCTAGTACATTTTTTTAATGACAGATTGAAAAGGAAGATTCTCAAATCACAGTATTTTCACATTTTTGTTGTTAATGTTTGTTTTCTTGCTTGTTTTTTTCCTTTTCAGTTTTTTCTCCTTTTGATCTGATTGTTCTTTTTTTTTAATAAAGCTTTTTTATTTTCAAAACATATGCATGGATAATTTGACATTGACCCTTGCATAGCCTTGTGTTTCAGATTTTCTCCTCCTTCCCCTCACTCCCTCCCTTAGATGGCAAGCAATCCAATATATGTTAAACATGTTAAAATATGTTAAATCCAATATGTATAAACATATTTATACAATTATCTTGCTGCACAAAAAAATCAGATCAAAAAAAAAGAAAGTATATGAGTAAGAAAGCAAAATGCGGGGCAGCTAGGTGGTACAGTGGATAGATAGAGCACCAGCCCTGAAGTCAGGAAGACCTGAGTTCAAATCTGATCTCAGACACTTAACATTCCCTAGCTGTGTGACCTTAGGCAAGTCACTTAACCCCAATTGCCTCCACAAAAAAGCAAAAAAAAAAAAGAAAAAAAAAAGAAAGCAAAATGCAAGTGAACAACAACAAAACGAGTGAGAATGTTATGTTATGATCCACACTCAGTTCCTACAGTCCTTTCTCTGGGTGTAGATGACTCTCTTCATCACAAGATGATCAGAACTGGTATCAATCATCTTATTGCTGGAAAGAATCACATTCATTAGGATTTGATCTGATTTTTCTCATGCAGCATGATGAATATAGAAATATATCTATAAGAATTGCACATGTTTAACCTATATTGGATTCCTTGCTGTCTAAGGGAGGGGGTGAAGAGAGACAGAGAGAGAAAAATTCAGAACAAAAGGTTTTGCAAAGGTGAATGTTGAATGTTGAGATCTTTGCATATATTTGGAAAAATAAAATATGATTAAAATTTTTTAAAAAAGAAGAAAATGGGAGATCCTATAAGATCTGAGGTTTGACTCCCTTTTCAATGAAACTTGATGGTTGTTCTATTGAAATTGACTATCTATTCCAGTGTCTCCATATTCTTAAATGGATATGGGAAAAAAACCTAGAAAAGCTAGATTAAATTTCCATCTATTATTTATTTCTAGAGATAGAGAAATAAGTGAATGAAAGGCAGTCATTCTGAGAGGAAGTTCATTAAAGAGCAAATAGCTTCCCAGATTTTGGGAAAAAGCAAGACAAGATTTTCTGAAGGAAACGAGTAAGACTGGAGGAGTGGAAAAAGTCAAGAATGGAAGTAGGGAGAGAAAAGAGGAAAGTTGCCTTAGGAAGAAGAAAGAGCTTGTATGAAGGTCTAGAGTAGGAGGGAATGAATAGAGAAATATGATGGATAGAGAAAATCAGGAGAAATGCCCAGGAGATCAGGGGGATCTGAAAAAGGAAGCCCCCAAGAGACATGGGAATATGGCCGGGACAGGAGCACAGAGAGGAAAGGATGGAAGAAGCTAGTTTCCAGATTGGGATCTGGCTTCAAGAGCCATTGCAGCTCCCCCCAAACAGAGATGATTATGGGATATGCTGATGGGAGGGAGACTGGAGACAAAATGACTGGTGAAAAGGAGGCTGGTCTCACAGCTCAGGCATGAAGGGATGAGAGCCTGGATTAGAGTGAGGGCTTTGGCAGTGGAATGAAGAATCCAAGGTATTGAATGAGCCAGAATGCCTGAACCCGAGGCACACCATTTCAGAGCTCCCCAATTTCTGTTCTCATCCTGGATCTCACCAGGCCTTACATGCCCCAGGGAAGATTAGAGCATCTCTACGTTCTTTCACCCACCCTGTGTGATTGCCACATTCCAGCCCCCAACTCTCACATCCTGGCACCCTGGAGATGAGGCGGGTGCTGCCCACCCCAAGTGCCCAGAGAGCTGATCGGAGGAGACACAGCTGCCTGTGATGATTCCGCCTGTAGTGTTTCAGTCGAGGTTAGCCGAGAGACTGCCAGGCGCCGCTTAATAGTATTTTAATTATATAGCTACAACAAGAATTCCCCCCCCAACCCCGGGCTAAGGCCCTCACAGATACCTCCATCTCCGACTCAGCATCTTCAAGGCCCTAGCAATCTGCTGTTCAGACCCTTTTCCCTCCCTGTTTGTTGGGGGTTCTTGCCTCTATGGGGAGAGATGAAGTCTACCCCCCCAGACTCCCTGGCAAAGGACCACCATCTTGATGGAAATCCCTGCTGAAGAGGATGGAGTATTAGCTGGTTCCAAAGATCCTAACCAGCTTTTGGCCTGCCTGGGCATTGTAAAGGGCTAGAGTGAGTTGGCTAACAACTATACTTGTGTCCCCTGTTGCCAATCAGTCTAGTACACCTGGAAGGACAGTCCCAATCCTCAGTAAACTCCTAATCTGATGGGGAGACTTTGATGGAAGGTGATATAGTCCTAACCTTCTGGGAGTTTTGATGGTGGAAGCAGGCCCTACCCTCAGGGAGCAAGATAGAACACTACTAAAGAACATTGTATAGACCTCAATATCTGCAACTTGAGTCCATAAGGTGAAACAGATCAAAGGAATCATGAGAACCAGATGGCAATAGTTGGGGAGAGCTTTCAGGAGTTGGAAAGTACCTAATGGTAGAAAAGTGGGGATATTTGTTAGTGGAGAGGAAGAGGTGGGGTAGGATTCTTCAGAATGATCTATAGGCAGACTAAGAAAGTCCTCTCCATTGGGAGTTCCATATCTCAGAAAGACACATGGATAGATATAAAAAAGAGAGACAGACACAGGAACCAATCAATTCATTTTTTAAAGTGTTTTCAATGTGCCAAGCACTGTGCTAAGAGCTGTAGAAAGAGCAAACATATTTCCTGCCCTCTGGAAGCTTATATTCTAATGGGGGAAGACAACATACACATAAATTTGCACATAGAAGATAATTACAGAAGAATTGGAAGATAATCTTAGAAAGGGAAGGCCTCCTGAAGGTGGTAACACTTGAGTTGAGTCTTAAATAAAATCAGCAGTTCTAAGAGGAGGCAATTAGGAGGCAGAGCATTCTAGTCATTGGGTGCCATTCATGAAAAGACACAGAAATGAGAGGGCATCACATTGAGGCACATCACATGGAAGAGAGTCATGTGTTAAAAGCCTGGAAAGACCCAATAACAGGGAACCTGACTGATCTTCCCAAAGGATGACTTTTCACTCTATCCCTCTCTCAGGTTGCTCAATCATGTCTAAAGTTTTGTGACTCCTTTTTGGGTTTTCTTGGCAAAGATCGTGAAGTAGCTTGTCATTTCCTTCTCCAGTTCATTTTACAGATAAGGAAACTAAGGCAGATAGGGTTAAGTGACTTGCCCAAAGTCATATAGCTAGTACGCATCTGAGATTGGATTTGAACTCAGGAAAAAGTCATCCCAACTCCAGATGTAGCACTCTATCCACTTTGCTACCTACCTGCCTCTTAAAACAATAAGACCACTAGAAGAGATTTTAAACATCATTTAGTCTTTGTATTATAGATAAGAAGCTGAGTGTCAAAAAAGGGAGGCAATTTGTTCAATTCCATTTACCCAAGTAAAGGCAATGTAGCAATACAGATATCCTAATATCCCAGTGCCCTTGCCCACCATTTTATCCCTATAAACTCTATCATATTTGGAACCTATCTTCCTGCCTTCCATCTTCTATACCTGTGCACTTTGTATTCCTTTGACCAAAACTGCTTTCTCTTTTGTTGCCCCAAATCCTGCTATCATAGGACCTTTGATTTTTGAGGTGGAAAGGACCTTAGAAATCATTAAGGCCAATACATTCATTTAATGCAGGAGGAAACCAGAACAGAGACAGTAAATGTCTTGTTCCAGAATAATGCAATTAGCATGTTATATTAAGGCAAAGAGAGAGTGAAAGAGAGAGAGAGAAAGAGAGAGAAATAACAATTCCTAGTCAACATATCTATATATTCATTTTCCACTGCTTTTTCAATATAGGAGCTGGATTTTTTTTGCATCTTTATTTTGCATCTTAACCACAGATAAGTGGTACAATGGATAAAGTATTCCTGATACCAAGTCTACTGCTCTATTACACCACTCCTTTCAAGTCTCAGCTCATTCTGCTTATATGAAGTTTTTCTTGATATTCTTTTGACCCCTTCCAATTTAAACTGTTACTACTTCTAACACACCTGACATTTGTTTATATTGGACTGTTGGATTTTCAGAGCACCTTACGTACAGCAACTCATTTGAATTGACATACATTATCTCATCTGAGTCTCATAACAACTCTGTGAGGCAGGGAGGTGCCATTATTATTATTATCCTTGTTAAGGATGAGTTTTACAAACTCCAACTAAGAGAGATTAAATGATCAACCCACATCACACAGTTAGCAGGAATAGGAAGTAGGATTTGAAGACCAATCTTTCTGACTTCAAGTCTAGCATCATATTTATTAAGACACATTGCCTTTCAATAATATCTCCTTTCTTTGAAGTCCTATAGATTTCCTTGCCTGGATCAATATTTGGTTACTATCCCATATCGGCTAAGATTGGTAGCTCATTTTCTGAAAGTATATCCATCTATGTCTAGCTATGTATATATACACGCACATGTGTGTATGTATGGGTGTGCAGAGAGAGGGAAATATTCCTAGTCAATATATGTATATTCATTTCCACTGTTATATTGTAGATTTTTTCAGGACAAGGGCTGGATTTTTTGCCTCTTTATTTCTCATCTGGAAGACAGTGGATAAAACACTGAATTTGGAGTCAAATCTGGCCTCATTTAGTTACTGTGATCACAGACAAGTTATTTAAGTTGTGTCTACCTCAGTTTTATCAACTGTAAAACTGGTGCAAATAATGTACCTACTTTAGAATTTTTTTAAGGATCTAATGAAATGATACTTATAAAGCCTTAACAGAGTGCCTGGAATATAGTAGGGTCTGAAGAAATGCTCTTTCCCCTCTCGGGGCATGGCAGTAACTTAAATTAACTTGTCATTCAACAAACATTTAGTATCAGGTGATAGACTAGTCAATGGGGATGAAGAGATAAAAATAAAATGTCCCTGCCTTCAAAGAACTTATATTTTATAGGAGTAAACTACATGTACATATATAAAAATATTCAAAATTAATAAATATGAAGGAATTAGGGGCAGTAAATAGCATTCTGTGGGCACCTAGGTGGCACAATGGTTAAAGTGCTGGGCCTGGAGTCAGGAAGACAGTCCTCTTCCTGAATTCAAATCTAGCACCAGAAACTTACTAGTGCCCCTTGGCAAGTGTTTGCCTCAGTTTCCTCATCTGTAAAATGAACTAGAGAAGGAATGGCAAACCACATCAGTATCCTTGCCAAGAAAACCCCAAATGGGTCACCAAGAATTAGACACAACTGAAATGATTTAAACAAAAATGACAAAATCTAACAGCTGTGGAAACTGGGAAAATGCCTATGTAGGAGGCAGTCTCTGAGCTGCTCTTTCAAGGAAATTAAGGATTCCAAGAGGCAGAAATTAAGAGGAAATGCAGGCATGGGAGGACAGCCTGGCAAAGACACCAGAGATAGGAGGTACAGAGTTACATGGGGGGAATATTGAGGTCAGATTGTCTAGACTCTAAATGAATGAAAGGGAAATGTACACAATAAAACTGGAGGTCAGGTTGAAATCAGGTTGTGAAGGGCTTTAAATGTCAAAAATAATAGGTGCTTAAAAATTAATTGTTGGACAGGTAAATGAATGAATGGATGAATGAATGAACTGGGCACAAGTCAATGCTTACCCAAGTTTCTAGACTTTTCCCAAAAGTCCATATACATGCAAAAGGAAGAGACTGTTGGGGATAGACCAAGGTATGAGTGGTAGAGAGAAGTAGGGAGTATATTTTTACAGAGGCCTCTTGGCCTCTGATTCTGGTAGTCTCAACTTGGTCCTTAATGGAGTCACAATTGGAAGTGAAGGCTTTGCCAGCTCAAAACAAACTGTCTCTCTCTAGTACAGGACACTTAATAGATACTTAATAGATGTTATTGATGAGATTGAACTGACTTCTTTCCCCAACCTAGAAATCATTGATTCAAATAGAGATTCATTTCCTCTCTATTCCTCCTACTGGATCATCTCCCCCATCCTACCTTCTCCCATGCAAGCAAAGCTTCTGTCTTCTTGCTATATATATTCTTCATCCTCTACCAGGACCCCAAATCAGAACCTCCTTCCTTGTTGAACCCTTAGAGGGCAACAGTGTGCTGCCTGAACCTGCAAGAGCACCTCAAAACTTGCCCAATACTTTCCCCAGGGCACCCCCTCCCACTCTCTATGCTCTAGCCTCCCAGACTGTTGCTATCCTAATGGTGCTTTCACTGGAAAATTTTTCCCCTGAGATAGAGAAAAGTTGCCTCCCAACATTTTCTCTTAAAAATGGACAAGAGTCCTTTGGAGTGTATTATTTCTCTAGTTATTTCTTATTTAGGCATCATTGAGTACCCAGAGGTTCTTATTAGCACTGTTAAACCCATTATTTAGGTTAGTAAATTAAGACCCCCAAATCTCACAGAAAGGTCCCCAGAATCTGAGAAGAACCTAGCTGAGTACTTTTTCCCCTATCCAAACTGAACTAAGAGAAGTTTTCTTTCCCAGATGTACTCACCTAAATATTTTTCAGACTTGGGAGAGATCTTGACAAATTCCCTTGTTCAAAGCTTGTTCTTAAAGAGAGATACTAAAAGATGCCTTTCCCTACCTCATTCTGTTGCAGAGTTGGTGAATCCATGAGTTTGGAATAATGTATATATTTTTACCTTGTCTTACTGAATTGTTTTCTTTCTTAAACACTTTTTTTTGTAAGGTATGATTCTTGGGAAGGAGGAAAGAGGATAATGTTGTGTGAAATCTAGATAATTTAAAACCAAAAGATATCAATAATAATCTATCTTTAAAAACAAAAACAGCATGGTTTTCTTTATATCCTCCACTTCCCCACAAAGAACATAACTATATGATTAGAACCTAGAAGACTCTCCCTTCTAGGATGATCAGATCCATTTCATATCCCTAATTCTTGCCTCCCTTGTATCTTTTTCCATCTACACATCATTGTTAGGGCTTCCAAGACCAGGATTTGGTTGGGGTGGTCAAGGAATGCTTCATTGTCTACCACTATTTTCAGTTCCCAAGGGGGGCACTTGATAGTCCATCTCTTTGTTCTATTGAGTACCTCCCTTAAACTCCATTCCCTCTTCTGTAGATTAGAGACCCAACTCCCAACCACAATGCCTAGAGAAGTGAAAACACAAAGATCCACAGTGATGGGGGCAATATCGATTACTCTCTATGGGGAATGGATCTCTGTTCCATGGAAGGAATTGATTAGGATGGTCAGGCTGGATTATCCATTTACAGCATGACACCCCCCCCCCCAAGAGGATGAAGAACCAAAAGGAGGATGGAGGAAGAGCTGCTAGTGCAGCGCCAGAATGGCTGGCTGGTGGATGGCAGGAGATGAAAGAAGAAGGAGTTGGGCTGCTTGGCAGACAGACCAGTGGTCCGGGGGTGGGGAGGTTTGAGGTGGAGTCAAGATGTATGTGTGGGGAGGGGTGGGAGAGTACCATGATAACCATCAGGGAAGGCTGCCAGGTGTAGACATAGTGAAGTGTGGAAGACTCATGGCAGACTTTTGGCCTCCAGGATCAGGGCAAGAATCCTAAACTTGGAAGGGATCCTGTGAGGCCATCTGGTCCAGTCTGCTGCCTATGGATCTGACTGCCCCTAAACAAGCAGTAGCTATAGATTTTTTGATCTGATCAATCTTTGCTTTAAAAAATGTTTTTTTGCAAATTGCTAGCATTTATTTTTTCTCTTTCATGTTTTTCCTCCACTGAAAAAAAAGAAAAATAATCCCTTTGTAACAAGTCAAGCAAGACAAATCCCCAAATCATCCATGTCCAAAAATATGTGCCTTATCGTGCACCGAGTCCATTATCTCTCTCCCATGAGGTAGACAACAGGTTTCATCATGACTCCTCTACAGTCATAGTTGATCATTGTGTTAACCCGTGTTCTGAAGTCTTTCAGAGTTGTTTTTTCTTTATAATGTTGCTGTTATTGTATGAATTATTCTACTGGTTCTGGTCTCTTCATCCTGCATCAGTTCATGAGAGTCTTCCCAGGGACACAGACACTCCCTTTCCACCATTCCCTGTAGGATATCTTCTTTCCCCTATGGCATTCCCTCACATCAAGTCAATATTCCTCTTGCAGCAGCAGCCACTTTGGTCTCTTAAAGGTACTGCTGCAGAATTAAGGACTAACTGATCATGGGCTTCTTCATAATCACCCTTCATTTTCTTGAGAATGATTTTCAAATAGTTCTTCAGTGCTTTGGTGACTATCAATTGTCTTCATTCTCTTTTCCTGTGCCTGAATTTCACACATCTATAGAATCATAAGCTTGGACATGGTATAAGGTGTACAGGACTAAGAGTCGGAAGACCTGAGTTTGAGGACCAGCTCTGCCACTTATTAGCTCTTTGTGAGCAGATTACATAGCCCCACTTTGCCTAATTTTTCTCATTTATATACTTAGGCTAATTATACCTATGGGGCATACCTCACAGGGTTATTGTGAGAAAAACAAAATCTATAATAAATGTAAGGTCATATAGTGACAAGATCACTGAATTGGTACTCTACAGATGTGAATTCTTATGCCACTTCTGCTACTATTTGCTTCTGCAATCTTGGTCAACTCACTTCATCAACTAGGACTCAGTTTCCTTCTTTGTCAAAGGAAAAGTTTGAACCAACGAATAGTATTATTAATTGAGAGCTAGAGGGGACCTCAGGGAATAATTTGTAATCGTGCTCAAGAGGACTATAAAACTATGTATAACCTTTAATCCAACGATACTACTATTGGGTCTGTATTCCAAAGAGATCATAAAAAGGAAAAAAACCCACAAGTACAAAATGTAGTAACTCTTTTTGTGGTGACAAGAAATTGGAAATTGAGGGGAGGTATACCAGCTAGGGAATGGCTGAACATTTTTATAAGAAATGACAAGCAGGGGATTTCAGAAAAACCTGAAAAGACTTATATGAACTGATGCCAAGTGAAGAGAGCAGAACCAAGAAAACATTGTACACAGTTATAGCAAGTTTGTAATCATCTATGATAGACTTAGCTCTTCTCAAAAATACAATGACCCAAGATAATTCCAAAAGACTCATGATGGAAAATGTTGACCACATTCAGAGAAAGAAATATAAAGACTGAATGCTATCAAAGCTTCCCATTTCCCCTTTTTATTGTTTCTTCTTTTTCATGCTTTTTCCCTTTTGCTCTGATTTTTCTTTGACAACATAACTAATATACTCATATGTTTAACATAAATGTATATGTATAACCTCTATCAGACTGCTTGCTGTCTTGGGGAAGGGAGGAAGGAAGAAAAAATTGAAACTCAAAATCTTACTAAAATGAATGTTGAAAACTAATTTTACATGTAATTGGAAAAATAAGTACTATTAAGTTAAAAGAAGAAAGAGAAGAAGAAAAAGGAAGAAGAAGGAAGAAGGAAGAAGAAGAAGAAGAAGAAGAGGAAGAAGAAAGAAGAGGGAAGAAGAAGGAAGAAGAGGAAGAAGGAAGAAGAAAGAAGAGGAAGAAGAAAGAAGAAGAGGGAAGAAGAAGAAGAAAGAAGAGGAAGAAGAAGGAAGAAGAGGAAGGGAGAAGAGGAAGAAGAAGAAGGAAGAAGAAAAGGAAAGAAGAAGAAGGAGACCTCAGAGTCCTTGTAGTCTAATACCTATTTTTCCAGATAAGGAAATTAAGGCCAAGGGAAATCAAGTGATTTGCCCAAGATCACATAGATCATAAGGAACAGAGTTGTGCTTTGAATCCAGATTCTCAAATTCCATCTCCACTGATCTTCCTACTCTACCACACTGGGGTCCCTCTAGACCTAACATTTTATGTTCTATATTTCCCAGCTCTCCTCTTAAATTGTTAGAGTCTTCTGTCTGTTGATTATTTCCAATTAATCCTTGCTTGTACACACCTGTTTGCATGTTGTCTCTTCTCAAAAGCAGGTAGTCTTTTTTGTCTTTTTTTTTCTCCCCAGAACTTAGCACAGTATTTAGAACACAGTAGACACTTAATAAATGCTTGTTGCTTTGAATTAATTATGTTACTATCAAGGGTTCTTTATCTTTTTTACATCATGAATCCCTTAGGCAAAATGCTAAATTTCAGTTGGAATTTAGTGAAAATAAGGATGTGATTGTTTTTCCCATCTACGATCACAGACCCCCCCCCCCAAATCTCTCCATGAGCTTCTTGAAGGATTAAGAATCCTTGCTTTATCTGAAATATCAGTCCCTAAACTTGAGTTGACTCAGTGGATCTTTTCTAATGATCACCAAGTTTTTTGGTGACTTAAATGATCATATATTTGGACCTAGAAGGAACCTTAGAAGTCACCTGGTCAAACCCTTCCATTTTAGAAAAGGGAAAACTGAGATACAGAGAGGATAATGATTTTTCCAAGGTTTCCAAGTTAGTAAGTAGAAAGCCAGTATTTGAATTTAGAATTTGATTCCAAAGCCTAAATTCAGTCTCTGTATACTCTGTGTGTGTGTGTGTGTATGTGTGTGTGTGTGTGTGTGTGTGTGTGTGTGTGTATACTGTATCATAAGGATGAAGTGACTGGCTATGGTCAGAAACTTAGAATGACTAGAGGTTTATAAGAGATTAGGAGCTAGAATTTAAAGATCAAGATTTCTGATAATCCTATCAGAATGTTTTCTTTTTTTCCCTTGAGGAGATGGGGATTAAGTGACTTGTCCAGGGTCACACAGCTAGGAAGTTAAGTGCCTGTGACTGGATTTGAACTCAGGTCCTCCTGACTCTGGGGCTAGGGCTCTATGTACTACATCATTTAGCTGCTTCTAAAAGTAATAATTTCTTGTGAAACTTTTAGAGAATAGTTGGAAATTGAACCCTACTGTGGGAGTTGGAGTGTGGAGAGAAAGGAATGGAGCCTCGTGTCAGGGATGAATATCAGTGTCAGGCTTGGGAATCAAGGATAGGAGATTCAGTGCCTAGGATGAAGGTTCAGTCTTTAGGATGAGAGTCAGTGTCAGGGATAGGAACTGGAAATCAGGAATGGGGGGAAAAGTAAGGGATATGGAGGGGTGGGGAATTCACTGTTAGCAAAGAAAGCTCTTAAAAATTTTTTTTAAATAAAAAATAAAGAAAAGGAAGCTCAAAGCTGATTTCAGAAAAACTTGACTTACATGAACTGATGCAAAAGAGAGTGAGTAGAACCAAGAAAACATTGGACTCAGTAATAAGATTGTTATGATCAGCTGTGATGGACTCTGCTCATTTCAACAATGAAGTGATTCAAAGCAATTCCAATAGATTTGGAATGGAAAATGCCACTCACATCCAGACAAAGAACTATGGAGACTGAATGTAGATCAAAGCATAGTAATTTCACTTTTTTGTTGTTGTTGCTTGCTTGTTTTTATTCTTTCTCATATTTTTTCTTTCCCTTTTGATCTGATTGTTTTGCACAGCATGATGATATGGAAATATGTTTAGAAGAATTACACATGTTTAACTTATATCCGATTGCTTGCTGTCTTGGGAAAGGAGGAGGGAGAATAATTTGGAACACAAGGTTTTGCAAGGTGAATGTTGAAAACTATCTTTGTATGTATTTGGGGGAAAAGTCAGGTTTATAAGTCAGTATCACAAACTAGGCAAGCATAGATTATTTGTGGTCCCCCTTAGGTGATTGTCTGGAAGTTTGGAAGAAGCATCTCAGGGGCAGAGTCTGACAGTTGGGGTCTCCCTGGAGAGGTAAAGCATGAAGAAGGCCAGATGAATGTACAGAGAGAGGGGAGGCTCCCAGGAGAAGCAATTTGCTAGTTGGTCAGATGGTTATGGGACGGAATAGAGTAAAATGTTCAGGAAAGAGGAAGGAAATCTTTGAAACTCCAGAAAGGGGATTATCCAAGAAGATTTGGAAAGAGAGGGAAGAGAATGCGATGTTTTTAAAATCTGATGTCAAAATGGGCTACATTTGCAGCAGGACAGTTTGAGATTAAATTTTATTAGAACATGGTGCAACGTATAGAGCATTGGTCCTGAAGTCAGGAGGGCCTGAGTTCAAATTTGGCCTCAGATAATTAACACTTCCTAGCTGTGTGATCCTGAGCAAATTACTTAACCCCAGTTGCCTCAGCAAAAAAGAGATTGTTCTTCCAGTGCCAAGATGGTAGACTGAGGAAGGAATGCTCTGAAGCCCTTCCAAATTTTCCTCAAAACAAGTAGAAAATTGCCTCAGGCAGTCATCAAAACTATTTGTACTGGCTAAGAAATAGAGTAATTGACCAATGGAATAGGTTATGTTCACAAGACACAATAGTCAATGACTATAGTAATCTAGTGTTTGATAAACCCAAAGACCCCAGCTGTTGGGAAAAGAACTCAATATTTGACAAAAATTTCTGGGAAAATTGGAAATTAGTATGGGAGAAACTAGACATTCACCCACCCCTATACCAAGATAAGGTTGAAGTGGGTTCATGATTTAGACATAAAAAGTGATACTATGAACAAATTAGAAAAAACAAAGGCTAGTCTACCTCTCAGATCTGTGGAGAAGGAAGGAATTTGTGGCAAAGAAGAACTAGAGTACATTATGGAATGCAAAATGGATAATTTTGATTATATTACATTAAAAAGTTTTTGCACAAACAAAAACAATGTAGACAAGATTAGAAGAGAAGCAGAAAACTGGGGAAAAAATTTTACACGCAAAAGTTCTGTTAAAGGCCTCATTTCTAAAATATATAGAAAATTGACTCAATATATGAATACAAGCATTCTCCAATTGATGAAGAGTCAAAAGATATAAACAGACAATTTTCAGATGAAGAAATTAAAACCATTTCTAGTCATATGAAAAGGTGCTTTAAATCACTATTAATCAGAGAAATGCAAATTAAGACAACTCTGAGGTACCACTACATACCTCTCAGATTCAATAAGATGACAGGAAAGGGTAATGATGAATGTTGAAGGAGATGTGGGAAAACTGGGACACTAATACATTGTTGGTAGAGTTGTGAACTTATCCAACTACTATAGAGAGCAATATAGAACTATGCCCAAAGGGCTATCAAACTTTGCATCCAGCAATATGTTTACTGGGACTGTATCCCAAAGAGATCATAAAGGAGAGAAAGGGACCTACATGTGCAAAAATGTTTGTAGCAGCCCTTTTTGTAGTGGCAATAAACTGGAAACTGAATGGATGTCCATCATTGGGGAATAGCTGAGCAAATTATGGTATATGAATGTTTTGGGATATTATTGTTCTATAAAAAATGATCAACAGGATTATTTCAGAGAGGCTCAGAGAGACTTACATGAACTGATGCTAAATGAAGTGAATAGAACCAAGAGAACATTGTACACAGCAACAAGATTATATGATGATCAATTTTGATGGACATGGGTCTTTTCAACAGCAAGGTGATTCAGGCCAATTCCAATGAACTTGTGATAGAGAGAGACTTCTGCACCCAGAAAGAGGACTGTGGGCACTGAATATTGATCATAATATAGTATTTTCACTTTTTCTGTTGTTGTTTTCTTGCTTTTTATTTTCTTTCTCATTTTTTCCTTTTTGATCTGATTTTTCTTGTGCAACATGGTATGTATGAAAAAAAGATTGCTTGCTATCTAGGGGAGAGGGTGAGGGAAAGGGAGGAAGAAAAAAAATTGGGAACACAAGGTTTTGCAAAAGTGAATGTTGAAAACTATGCTTATATTTTGAAAATAAAAAGCTTTAAAAAACTGCCTCAGAGAGGCAGCTAGGTGGCGCAGTGGATAGAGCACCAGCCCTGAAGTCAGGTAATCCTGAGTTCAAATCTTACCTCAGACACTTAACACTTCCTAGCTGTGTGACCCTGGGCAAGTCACTTAATCCTAATTGCCTCAACAAAAAAACCAAAACAAAACAAAACAAAAAAACTGCCTAAGAATTGGTCTAGAAATAGGGAAGCAGCTTACCAGCCCAACAGGAAAGATCTAACTCACTGGAGTGGGAGTGGAATGAGGTGCAAGAGCAGTAGCCAGACTTAGAGAAGGGAACCTTGTAGCAAGGCTCTAAGGTAATCCACTAGTGAGACCCTGCCCTTCCACAAACCAGCAACTCCTCCACAAAAGTGAGCAAAGGCCTCACCCCAGTGACCCCACCTCAGCACAAATCATCAGCAAAGTTTCAACCCCAATGCTGACAAGTAGGGAAACCTCACCACATGGCAGGCCAATAGTGAAAACTTGCCCCTGGGGCTTACCAGAAAAGAAACCCTATATCCATAGCACCCTATTAGGATAATTCCATTGCTGGAGCAGACTAGCAACAAGATGCCCCCTTCAGAACCATCCACCAGGAAGACTCTGTTATGATAGTAACCCAGCAACAAGGCCCCACCCCAAAACAGGTCAATAGCTAAACCCCCACACCCTGTGAAGGCCAAGAAGGCGACCCCAGTACAACTTAGAAGGGAAACCTACTCTCCAGAGAAAGCAAGTAGCTAAGCCCTGAAGCCCAGTGAAAGCCAGCAGTAAGACTCAAAGCCCCAACATGAAAGACTTGGGACAATAAGGGACCAGAGTCTAACTCTCTTAGGAAAATGAGGAAAAAAAAAGAGCTTGACTATATGCATAAACTTAGAAGAGAACAATAATGTCAATACAGCTACATGTGAAGCCTCAAAGAAAAATGTAATTTCATCTCAGGCCCAAAAAGAATTCCTGACCTTAAAAAGGATTTTTAAAAGCAAATTAGACAAGTTGAAGAAAAGTCAGAGAAAGAAATGAGAATAATGCAAGAGAATCAAGAAAAAAAGAGTAATAGCATATAAAAAGATATACAAAAATTTATCAAGGAAAACAATTCCCTAATAATAGATTAACCAAAAAGGAAGTACAAAAACTCACTGAAGAAAATAATTAATTGAAATTTACAATTGAATAAATGAAAACTAATGACTCTATGAGACATCAAGATAAGATAAAACAAAATCAAAAAAGTTTTTAAAAAGAGAAGAAAATGTGAAATTTCTCATTGGAAAAACAACTTATTTGGGAAATAGAACCAGGAAAGATACTATAAGAATTACTGAACTCCCAGAAAGTCATAATAAAAAAAAGCCTGGAAAACATTTTTTCAAGAAATTATTAAAGAAAACTGCCCTAATATATTAGAACAAAAGGGCAAAATAGAAATTCCACCAATCACTGAAAGAGACCCCAAAATGAAAATTCTCAAAACATCATAGCCAAATTCTAGAGCTTACAAGGGAAGGAGAAAATATTGGAAGTAACCAAAACAAACAAACAAACAAACAAAAAAATGCAACAACAATTCTAATATCATGGAGCTATAGTCAGGTTTTGAATTTGGTTGATTCCACATTACAGAACCAGAGAACTTGAAGTATGATATACCAGGAAGGTAAAGAAGTTAGGATTACAAAAATCACTTACTGAACAAAATTGAGTATAATCTGTCAAGGTAAAAATAGACATTTGACAAAATAAAGCATTTTTAAGTATTTCTAATTAAAAGACCAGAGCTGAATTTAACCTTCAAATACAAGACTCAAGGAAACATAAAAAGGTAAAAAACAAAGAAAAAAGAGAAAAATACATAAGAAATTCAATAAGGTTAAACTATTTATATTTCTATATGACTCTTAACAATTTTATTATTATTATAAAAAACAATTAGAAAGATTTAGACAGAGAATGTGAATGTAAGGTGATAGTGCTGGGATGATACCCCCCAAAAAACAAAATAAAGGGGCAAAAAAAGAAAATTGTATTGGAAGAAAGGGAATATTGAATGGGGTAAAATATTTCATGTAAAAGAAGCATGAAAAGACTATTCTAATGAAGGAGAAAATAGGAAATGGTGGCAATCAAAACTTAAACCTTATTCTCATCAAAATTGGCTCAAAGAAAAAATATACCCTTAGAAGTAAAAAGAGATGGGAACAATAGAAGGGTGAGGTAGAGCTGATAAAAGAAAGAGTATATGGGGGAAGGTAGTGAACAGAAGTAAAACAGTTGTGAAGAGAGAAAGGTGAGTATAAGAATGAGAGGAAGATAAACTAGCAAAAACAGCATGGAGGGAAAGAAATATGCAGATAGTTATCATAACTATAAATGTGAATGGAATGAACTCACCCATAAAACAGAAGTGGATAGCAGAATTAATTAAAAACTAGAATCTTACAATATGTTGTTTACAAAAAATACATCTGAAGCAGAGAAATACACACAGGGTAAAGGTAAGAGGGTGAAGCAGAATCTATTATCATTCAGTTGAAGCAAAGAATTCAGAAGTAGTAATCATGATGTCAGACAAGCAGAAGCAAAAATAGATCTAATTAAAAGAGGTGAAGAAGGAAACTATATCTTGCTGAAAGGTATCACAGACAATGAAGTCATATCAGTACTAAATATATATGCACCAAATGGTATAGCATTTAAATTTTAAAGGAGAAATTGAATGGGTAAAGAAATAGATAAAAAATATACTTTCCCCTCTCAGAATTAGATAAACATAACAAAAAAATAAGTAAGAAAGAAATTAAAGAAGTGAATAAAATTCTAAAAAAAGTTAGATATGACAGATCTCTGGAGAAAATTGAATGGGAATAGAAAGAACTATACTTTTCTCATCAGTACATTGCACTTACATAAAAATTGGTCATGTATTAGGACATAAAAACCTCACAACCAAATGCAGAAAAGCAGCACTATTAAATGCATCCTTTTCATATCATAATACAATAAAAATATATTCAGTAATGGACAATGGAAAGAAAAATTAAAATTAGTTTGGAATTAAACTAATTCTAAAAAACAAGTCAAAAACCAAATAGAAACAATCAATAATTTCATTAAAGAAAATGACAACAATGATACAACGTACCGAACTTTGTGGGATGCAGGCAGAGAGGTACTTAGGGGGAAATTTATATCTCCTATGGCTTACATCAATAAATAGAGAAAAAAACAGATAATGAATTGGGCATGCAACTAAAAATACTAGGGAAAAAAAGCAAATTGAAAACCCCCAATGAAACACCAAATTTGAAATCTTGATAATCAAAGGAAAGATTAATAAAATTGAAAGTAAGAAAAACAATGAACTAATAAATAAAACTAGAAGCTTATTTTATAGGGGAAAATGCAATAAATAGATAAACCATTGATTAATTTGATTTTTAAAAGGAAACAAGAAAATTACTAGTATCAAAAATGAAGGTAAATTCACCACCAATGACTAGGAAATTTAAACAATTGTTAGGAGTAATTTTGCCCAATTGTATGCCAATAAATTTGACAATCTAAATGAAATAAATTAATAGCTACAAAGATATAATTTACCCAGGTTAATAGAATAAATAAAATACCTAAATAACCCAATCTGGGAAAAAGAAATTGAAGAAGTCATCAGAGAACTCCTAAGAAAAAATTCCCAGGACCAAATGGATTCACAGGTGAATTCTATCAAATATTTAAAGAACAATTTATCCCAAATTCCTTTTATAACACAAATGATACCAAAACCAGGAAAGGCCAAAAGAAAGAAAATTGTAGATCAATTTCCCTAATGATTACTGATGCAAAAATCACAGTACATCGCAAGGATCATACAACATTAGAGAGCATTGGAATAAATGGAACTTATTTTAAATGATGAGTAATATTTATCTAAAACCATTAGCAAGTATTAACTGTAATAGGGATAAGTTAGAAGCCTTCCCAATATAATCAGAACTGAAGCAAGGCTGCCAATTAGCACCTATATTATTTAATATTATACCAGAAATGTTAGCTTTAATAATGAGAGAAGAAAAAGAAATTAAAGGAATTAGAATAGACAATGAGGAAATAAAATTATCACTTTGTAGATGATATAATGTTATACCTAGAAAACCCTAGAGAATCAACTAAAAAACTACTTGAAATTGTTAACAACAACTTTAACTAGATACAAAATGAATCACATCATTGTTGAAGAGAACCATGTCCATCAAATTTGATCATCGTGTAGTCTTGTTGCTGTGTATAATGTTCTCCTGGTTCTGCTGATTTCACTCAGCATCAGTTCATGCAAGTCTCTCCAGGCCTCTCTGAAATCCTCCTGTTGGTCGTTTCTTACAGAACAATAATATTCCATAACATTCATATACCATAATTTATTCAGCCATTCTCCAGTTGATGGGCATCCTTTCAATTTCCAGTTTCTTGCCACTACAAAAAGGGCTGCCACAAACATTTTTGCACATGTGGGTCCTTTCCCTCCTTTAAAATCTCTTTGGGATATAGGCCCAGTAGAAACACTGCTGGGTCAAATGGTATGTACAGTTTGATAACTTTTTTGAGCATAGTTCCAAATTGCTCTCCAGAATGACTGGATCCATTCACAATTCCACCAACAATGTATTAGTGTCCCAGTTTTCCCACATCCCCTCCAACATTCATCATTATCTTTTCCTGTCATTTTAGCCGATCTGACAGATGTGTAGTGGTATCTCAGAGTTGTCTTAATTTGCATTTCTCTAATCAATAGTGACTTGGAGCACCTTTTCATGTGACCAGAAATAGTTTCAATTTCTTCGCAGAGAGCAATCTTCTTCCCCATATATGGTGAATTCTAATGCAGTGAGCCCTTTCCCAGGTGAGGGGGCCAGTTAACTTAGATTTCTAGGAAGCTCTCCCTGAGTTCTGCCCATTTGGTCCTATCTCCCATATTCCCTTAGTCCTAATGTTTAGAGTTCTGCTCAGACTCAGTTGAAGAGTCTGTTATTTTTTGGCTCTTTTCAACAATGAGATGATTCAGGCCAATCCCAACAGACTTTCGATAGAGAGAGCCATCTGCATCTAGAAAGAGGACTGTGGGGGCTGAATGCAGATCACAACATAGAATTTTCACCTTTGTTTTTGTTCGCTTGCTTTTTTTCTTTCTCATTTTTCCCCTTTTTGATCTAATTTTTCTTATGCAGCATGATAAATGTGGAAATATGTTTAGAAGAATTGCACATGTTTAACCTATATTGGATTACTAGCTGTCTGGAGGAGGGAAAAGGGGGAAGGTAGAAAAAAAAATTTGAAACACAAGGTTTTGCAAGGGTAAATGTTAAAAACTAATTTTGCTTGTATTTTGAAAATTTAAAAAATATTATTATTTTTTTTAAAAGAGATTCATTTTTTTCTATTTCTGAATTCATTAAATTTTTTTTCTCTCCCCATCATGATGGAAGCTCCAGTTCCTGGTATCCAACAAGGAGCAGGGTGCAAATGGATACTTTCTCTTTCTATGCATACATATGTACCTTCTTTGATATGAGTGACTGAATGTTAAGAGAAATGTGGAGAAATCAAATTCTCAGAATGACTGTTCCCTAATTTCATTCATTCATTTAACCACTCATTTAGTCAATAGGTTAACAAATATTTATTGTCTACCATGTGTGTAGTAGGAGCTTAATCTATGCATAGCAAACGTTTAGGGGAAATTGAATGAATATGAATGTAGGCATATCACTCAATGAGCAAATAAATTAGTGCCTTTGAGATGACCAGTACTTGTTCTAGATGTCAGGAGGAACACAGTAGCATAAGGCATTGACTAGTCCATATGTTTGTCTTTGAGGAATCCAGGAGGAAGATTAGACAGCAAAAGAAAAATGAGCTATTCAAAGCACATTGTTATCAATTACCAGGGAGAGGCATTGATAAGAAATAATCTCAATCAACTGATTAATTAATTACTGTTGATTAAACACATATGTACCAAACATTATACTAGGCCCTTAGCATACAAATTCCAAAGTCAGACAATTCTTGAACCTCCAGAAGCTAACATTCTATTAGGGGAAGACAACATGTTCACAAAGAAATAAACAGCTCAAATAATAATAAATAACTATAGGATTTTGGGTGGGTGAGCAGAGAGGAAGGCAACCAGGTGGTGCTAGATAGAGTGCTAGATCTGGAGTCAGGAGGAACTGAGTTCCAATCTCAGACTGAGGTCAGCCTCACTCAGATATTTAGTAGATGTGTGACCCTGACTATTGGGTCTGTACCCCAAAGAGATCATAAAAGAGGGAAAAATATCCACATGTGCAAAAAATGTTTATAGAGGCCCTTTTTGCAGTGGCAAGGAAGTGGATATTGAATGGATGGCCATTAGTTAGGGAATGGCTGAATAAATTATGGTATATGAATGTAATGGAATATCATTGTTCTATAAAAATGATGAGCAGGAGGATTTCAAAAAAGCCTGGAAAGACATACATGAACTGATACTGATTGAAGTGAGCAGAACCAAGAAAACACTGCTTTTGGTTTTGTTTTGTTTTTCTGTTCTGAGATAATTTTATGTGTTTTTTAGCATTTTATTTTCAAAATATATGTACAGTTTTCAATAATCTGTCCTATTTCAACATATGTGAAACATGTGCAATTCTTCTATACATATTTCCATATTTATCATGCTGCACAAGAAAAAATCATATCAAAAAGGGAAAAAATGAGAAAGAAAACAAAAAACAAGCAAGCAATAACAAAAAGGGGAAAATAATATGTTGTGATCCATATTCCCAACAGAACATTATTCACAGCAACATAAGATTATGTGATGACCAACTGTGATGGACTCAGCTCTTCTCAACAATTCAGTGATTCAAAGCAGTTCTAATAGACTTGGGATGGAAAATGCCATCTGCATCCAGAAAGACAACTATGGAGATAGAATATGGATTGAAACTTAGTAGTTTCACTTTTTTTTAATTTCTCATGGTTTTTCCCCTTTTGGTCTGATTTTTCTTGCACAATATGATAAATATGGAAATATATTTGAAAAAATTGCACATAATTAACTACATCAGATTACTTGCTGTCTTGGGGAGAGGGGAGGTAAGGGAAGGAAGAAGAAAAATTTGAAACAAATTCATTTTGAATGTTGAACACTATCCTTATGTGTATTTGGAAAATAAAATACTAATGAAAATTTTTTTTTAAAATGTGTAGTCCTGGACAAGTCACTTTCTCCTGTTTGCCTCAATTTCCTCACCGGTAAAATAAGCTAGAGAAGGAAACGGCAAATCAATGCAATATCTTTGCCAAGAAAACCCCAAAAATGCCATCATGAAGAATTGAACTAAATGTCATAATAGCAATGTGGAGAAAGGACCAACCTGTCATTTTACCAGTACCTTCTTATAGCCTTAAACCTAGAGTTCTTGACATGGGGTCTGGAAACAATTTTTATTTTATTTTTCTCCAAATATGTCAATAATATGGCTCAGTGGATAGAATGCTGAGCCTAGAGTCAGGAATATCTGAATTCAAAGTTGGCCTCAGACACTTATTAGCTATGTGATCCTGAGCAAGTCAGTAGCCTTCTGCCTGCCTTAATTTTCTTATCTGTCAAATGGAATTAATATTAGCCTTCCCAGGACTATTGTAAAGATCAAATGAAATAATAATTACAAAGTGCTTGATATAGTGCCTAGCACATAGTAATTACTAACAAATGTCAGTTATCATTGTTATTATTGTTGTATTTTATGTATTTTCAAATGTCCTTTTGAGAAAGGTTCTATAGGTTTCACCAGAAAGTCAGAGATCTAAGACAAAAAAAAAAATAAGGACCACTGTCTGTATTTGCCAGAATGCACTGAAAATTAAAATGATTCACCTAGGATCACACAGACAGGCTGGTTCAGAAGTGACTTTTTAACTTATTTTTTTTTGTTTAACTGAGATCACTTCCATTTCTACTAAACTAAAATGACTTTTAAAAATACAGCTTTCATCTTTGTAAGGGTTAATGTTGAGGAATTACCCATACATATGTTTTGCAAGTAAAAAGTATTAATAAAAAATTCAGCTTTCAATTTTATGATGATTAAATATGATGGACTTGGCTCTTTTCAATAATGCAGTGATTCAAGACAATTCCAAAAGACTTGGTTTGAAAAGTGCCATCCACATCCAGAGAGAGAACTATGGAGACTGTGCATCAAACCATAGTATTTTCACCTTTTGTTGTTGTTTGTTTGTTTGCTTGTTTTTTCCTTTCTCTGGTTTTTCCCTTTTGATCTGATTTTTCTTGTACAGCATAAATATGGAAGTATGTTTAAAAGGATCGCATATATTTAACTTTATCAGATTCCTTGCTGTCTTGGAGAGGAGGGAGGTAAGGGAGGAAGGGAGAAAAATTTGGAACACTAAATCTTACAAAAATGAAGGTTGAAGACTATCTGTACATGTATTTGAAAAAATAAAACACTATTGAAAAATTAAAAAAAAAATCCAGCCTTTATATCCCTAAATACAAGGTGATGGGTGGGGAGAGGGGAATGCCAAATCTAAGGGGAATCAGAAGAGACCTCTTAGAAAAGATGGTTTTTGAACTGAGTCTTGAAGGGACCCAAATGTTGGGAAAGGTAGAAGTGGTAATGGAGACTACTCCAGGCATGGGCTGAGAGTAGCAGACAGGTTAGTTTGTCCAGAGTAGAGACTGTGTAAGGAAGAGGAATAATACATAATTAACTGCAAAAGAGAGGCTGAAGCTAGACTGTACTGGGGGATTAGAGTAGGAGGGAATGCTGGGGGAAGGTTTAGAAAGGCTTCAGAGAGGAAGGAGATGGGACTTAACCTGGGAAATAACAGGGGTTCACTTTTGAATAGCACTTGGCATAGTGGAATCTGGAAGACAAGTTTAAGTCGCACGTCTGACACATACTGTATGTATGTATGTAGGCAAGTCAGTATACTTCTCAATACTCTAAAAAACTTTCTAAAATCAGGAGCTGGAGAGAAGGTTTTACCTTGTATTGGTGGAGGGAATTTCCCTACAAGGTAATTCTCCAAATCAATGAAATCACAGTTCTAAGTCCCTATCTCTATCTCTCTTCTTGGAATTATCTTGAATAACTATTGGGGATTTTGTTCCATCATTTTCCAATTGTGTCCAAATCTTTGTGACCCCAGTGGGGTTTTTTTAAACAAAGATGCTGGAATGGTTTGCCATTTCCTTCTCTAATTCATTTTACAGATGAGGAAATTGAGGTAAATGGGGTATAATGACTTGCCTAGGGTCACACAACTAGTAAGTGTCTGAGACCAGATTTGAATTTAGGAAGATGAGTCTTCCTGATTCCAGGATCAGTACTCTATCCATTTTGCCACGTGGATTCCCCACATGACTCTCTAAAATCATAAACTGGAGAAAAAGTGTTGCCCCGTATTGATAGAGAGATTTTTCCTACAAGGAAGTATCCTAAATCACAGCTCCTCTCTATCCTTCTCCTTGGAGTTATCTTGAATAACTCCAGGTGAGGTAAGGATCACAAACATTCTTATCCACATTTTTTAAATGAAAAAACAGATGCCATGAGATAGTATAACTTTATCACATTCACACGACCAGCAAGAATCAGAGCCAGAATTAAAGTCCAGGTCTCAGGAAGGGGATGCATTTGCACATTTATTCTCTCATAACATATTGCTATTCTAAAATTAGATAAGGTGGAAGACGATAGGGTGGAACTTTCCTGCCTCCCACCTCACCAAAAGCCATTCAAAAAGGTACATGAGCATAGGGGCAGAATGGAGTAGTGGATAGTGCTGGATTTAAAGACCTGAATTTAAATATAACCCTGAGCTGTGTGACTGTGTCTCAGTTTCCTTTTCTGTAAAATGAGGGGAGGAGTGAATTTTCTGCCTTTTAAGGTCCCTCCAAGATCTAGGTCTATCATCTTATTATGTTAGAAGTGTGCTTGGATTGTTTAGGGAACAAGTAGATCGGGAGGACAGTGGTAGAGAAGGATAAAAAGAAGGTGGGTGCCAGATAATGGAGGATCTCCCTCTGAAAGGTAAGGCTAAGCAGGAAAGCCTTGAAAGCTTCCTAGCAAGCAAAACATATGGCAAAAGCAGAATGATTCATGACCGGTAAATACATCAATGAGAGGTATGAATCAATTCACTTGGCAATCCATTGCTTCAAAGATAGACATTTCCTGATTACTCCCAATTACCTGATTTATTTTGTATTTATTTTTCTGCCTGCCAGTTGTTCCCTCTCTTACCCCTTCCCCATCTCTTTCTTATTTCTTTTCCTTTTCTTTCCTCCTGTAACCCTGAATAAGTGGTTTCTTCCTGTTTGACTCAGTTTCCTCATCTGTAAAATGAGCTGGAGAAGGAAATAGCAAACTACTCCAGTATCTTTGCCAAGAAAACCTCAAATAGGCTCATAAAGAATCAAAAATAACTGAACAACAATCTTAATTCATTTTGTCTGATTCATTGATCAGTCACTAATGGGGTCACCCAGAGTTGAACATGACTGAACAACAACCCTCTCCCCTTGATTATAAGCTACTTGAGAGTCTGCTTGGTTTTGGCTTAAAACCCATAATGCCTAACATAGAACTTAGTACATAGCAAGGGCTTCATGAATGTTTTTTTAAATTTGACATAGTAGATAGATCACTCGTCTTGGTGTTAGGAGGACAGGACCTGGGTTCAAATCTTGCCCCAGATACTGATTAATAAAAGGCATTGTACCTTCTAGACAAAAAATGGAGTAAGGTAGAGTGGACTAAAATGCTTCTATAGTCCCTTCCAGGTTTGAATCTATGATTTTTTTAGGTTAAACATGTGCAATTCTTCCAAACATATTTTCATATTTGTCATGCTGCACAAGAAAGCTCAAATGGGGAAAAATAGGAGAAAGGAAAAAATAAACAAGCAAACAAATAAAAACAACAACAACAAAAGGTGAAAATATTATGCTTTGATCCATATTCAGTCTCCATATTTCTCTTACTAGATGTGGATGGCACTTTCCATCCTAAGTGTATTGGAATTGCTATGAATCACCTCATTGTTGAAAAGAACTAAGTCCATTATAGTTGTAAATCTATGATTCCCTAATCCTTTTGGGTGGAAAGTGCTGGTCTGGATTCTGAGAGACCTATTAGTGTCATGCATACATTGCACATATATTCATGTACATGTACAGCAATCATTTCTGCTTTGGCCAAAAACCCTGAAGGTCCTCCCCTCCCAATTTTATTTGTTTATTAAGGGGTTTTTTGGACTAAGTGAAAGAGGAGATTTTTTTTCCCCTCAATTGCTACCTAGCCTTAATCACTGAATGGATGCAGTGTCAGTCAAACTGAGACCTGTTGAAGAGAATGTTTGTCATTGAATCCATGTCCATCTCCAGTTGTCTTGATCTATATCTTGCCACTGGACCTAGACAACTCTGGAGGGGAAAGTGAGGCAGATGACCTTGTACAACCCTCCCTCACTTAAATCCAATTCACTCACATATCATGGCATCACCCTCCTGATGTCATAGTCCTCTTTAAGAAATGAAGGACAAACAACAACAGATATGGAGCTCTGCTATAAGAGGACAATTCTTTTAATTTTAAGCCAGGTGGAGGCAGGGTACTGGACTAGATGAACTCTACGATTCTCTTCCATGATGTTAAGGATGTGAAAACGTGTGTGATTATACATAAAGAAGCAAATGTGTGCCTGTGTGAATGTGTGAGAGTTGAGGGCTGCAGATTTAGGACTGCGAAGACTCTTAGAAATTGTACCCAATCCCTTCATTTTACAGAGAAAGAAACCTGAGACCCACAGGAAAGGAAGTTTTTTGCCCAAGATCACACAGTAGTAACTGGTTGAGCTAATATTTGAATCCAGTTCATCTGGCACTCATCTGGCACTGCTCTTCTGTGATTCAACTCAGGGCCATCCATTTTGTCAGCAGGAATGCTTGTTGCATTAATGGGGCAGGGTGCCAGTTGTGGGTTTGGCTGTGGATTGAAGAAACACTTCTGGGGAAAAAAGAAAAATAATTTTAAAAAAAAGAAAAAAGGAAACTAAAATAATTTTTAAAAAACTGCTGGGGGAATATTGCTGCTTCTGACTGGTTGCATGTCTATTGCTTCCTTAGACATGCATGTGTATACCTGTGTGTAGCACCTAGGAGAGCTGGGGTTCTATTGTGCAGAAGAAACTATATTTTTATATATACAGATGTGTATGTACACACACATATACATGCATGTGTGTATATATGCATGCATGTTCATGTGTAATTAGGTGAACCTGTGTGCAAAGGTGACTAGACAAGCTTGAGTATCCCCCAGGACCTTCAGTCAGTTGGCCCATCCTTAGCTGTTTTGTACATCCCTGAGTGCCTGGAAAATGTCCTCTTCCTCCCCATTCCCCCCTTTCACGACATACCTAGTGACAACTCCAGAAAGAGAACAGAAACTCTCCTACATAGACTAACCTCCTTCTGGTGGATCTATTAAGTCCAGGAGTCCGGAGTTGCAGGGGGTCAAGCTGTCCCATAATAAGTCAGGCTCAGATATGAATGGGTGGGATGGGGAAGACATCAGGCTGCTTAAGAAAAGACAACCCCTTCTCGGACCAAAAATTGAAGCAGTTATAGTTTTCTTGCTGATTAGTCCTGCTGATGGTCTAGGACTGGCTACCTGGTACATGTCCATCCTGGTTGAGATATCGGAACCCAGTCTAGAGGGGAAAAACAGACTAACTTCCTCACTCCCATCTCCATCTTCATCCTCACCCCTATCTCCATCCTCATCTTTATTTTAACCCCTAACGCTCATCCTCCCCGGAAACCTGACAGTTTCATCCCCACGTACCACTCTTCCCCCCCACCATGAAAAACAAAAACAACAACAACAACAAAAAGTTTTTGAAAAAAAAAACCGCTTTCCTATTTATTATTCATACGTTTCTACACCCAGCTGGGAGATACAGTTATTGTTCTAGCTCAGGCAAAGCCTGTGAGTGGGGTGACGTGTGGGTGTAATGACGCCAGGCTGTCTGCACAGTTCCCTCGGCTTGTTATTACCTTCTCCTCGGGGCTCCTATTAACCTGCCTGCCGGAGCTGAGCTGCGGAGACTCCCTGCTCTCGGCCTCTTTGTTCCTTAATTATCACTGGGGAGCCCCTGCTCACCTCCGCGCCACTTTCTAAGAAGCTGTCAGTCTCCCCTTCCTGGCCCCCTCCCCCGCCCCCTTTTCAGACTCTCCCCTAAGGGCGCGCCCCCTTGCCTTTCCACACCTTGCCTTCTTTCACCTCCAGAGCTTGGCAGAGACCACTGTTCCCTCCTTTCTCACCCCGGCTCTGTCCCTCTCCTTGACTCCCCAGCTCTGCTTCCGCTCCCCTCCAGAAAGCTTTTCATAATTAATCCCACTCCGTTTCGATCCACCTCAGCCCTTCTGGCTCTCGCAACTATAACTCCATTTGTTCTGTATTTCTCAGGGTCCTGGCATTGGATCTGCCATCCCCATCACCTTGGAAGCTTCTCATGGGTGGCCCAGTACTGACTCCTCCTTCTTCTAGGTCACTCACAACCCAGCACAGGGCTCAGTCAATGACAGAATTCTCATTGTGGGTGACAAGGGTAATAATTGCAAATGGATAGATCTGGCTTCTTCTAAGTCCAGGATTCAGCCTCTGACCTCTCTTTCTGTGTCTTTCACTCTCTCTTGGGCCTTTAGCTGGTGAATGAATAAGGGTGGGCAGGAGAGGCTGGGGTGAGGGTTCTGGGGCCAGCCAGACAAGCCCCAACAATACAGGAGGTGGGTAATTAGTGCACTAGCTAGCTACAGGTCCAGGGAAGGAGATGCCTCAGGCAATGGGGGGGAGTCGGTATAATAAAAGAATCTCCACCTTCTCCACCCCTCCCCATCTGTCCACTTGCACAACAACCCTTTCCCCCCTTCCCAAGTATTGGAGATATGATGGTGGCCTGATTCTTGAATCTGTCTGACCAGTAAACAGGGTAAGAGATCTTTGGCAAACAGCATCTACAGAGCAACTGATGCACTGACCTTCAGCAGGCACTAAAAAGATGATGTCTCAGGAGCAGAAGCCCCAATAAATGTAGCTGTTCTTAGGGGCAGAGTCTCAGAAATAGTCTGGACTAAACTGCTTAGAACCCATGCTAGAGCTGTCCATCACTGCTTCTTGGCTCCAGCTAATTCACCACCTGAAGAAATTCTCTTTGGAGTGCTGCTCTATCTCATTTTCTTCAAAGTAGAGAGCTAGAACTCAGTCCAGCTGGTATATATCTCTTTCTCTACCTCTGGGTTTCCTCTTATCCTCTGTCGTCTCTCAGACTGGGAGACAATGTCTTGTTCCTTCCTTCTGTCCACTTGGGGATACTCAAACAGAGCCCGAGCAATGGTAGGCTCTAGCAAGACTAGGATTGGGCAGAGGCCAAAGCTTAAGGGAACTGAGAAGGGACCAAGAATGTTCTAGGTCAAGGAAAGGACAAAGAAAGGCAGAAGTAGAGACAGACACTCTCTCACACAGCTGAGGATTTTCTCAACAAACACCAGCTGCTTGACTGGATTCATAGCCCCCACAGAGAGACATGGCCAGGTCAGGGAGAACATGACCTCAGCCTAGCCAGTCCCATGTTGGTCTCCGGATCTGACTCAAAATCACTTCATAGCCATTGAACACCCATCCCTAGAGGCAGCTCCAAGGAGGTTGAAGAGGCAGCTGCCAGTTTCCAGAGGCCCAGCCTGGGCAGAGACTGCCCCACCCTGGGCAGCTCCATTTCCTTTCAGAGAAATTCCAACTAAATCCAAAGGGGAAAACATAAAGGAAAGGTCATGTGCCTCTCTAGCATGTTCCCTCATCCCCTCTCATAGGATTATGTAATTTAGAGATGGAAGGAACTTTGGAAACCATCTTATAAAACCCTCTATTTTTTAGATGAGGACACTGAGGCACATATATGACTTGCTTGAGGTCATGCCATTAACGAGCGGCTAACAAGAATTGGAATTCTCTAACTCTACTTCCAGAAAGCTATTTATTTATTTGTTTGTTTGTTTGTTTTGGCAAGGCAGGGCAGGGCAATCGGGGTTAGGTGATGTGCCCAGGATAACACAGCTAGTAAGTGTCTGAAGTCATATCTGAACTCAGGTCCTCCTAACTGCAGGACCTGTGCTATATCCACTGCTCACCAAGATACCCCAAGCTACTGAGTTACATGGCAGCTACTGTACCAGTTACTATGTTTCAGGGATATGCATCTCAGAACCAGCTGGGCCCCCCCATGATGCCAGAATACCTGGTAAAGTGCCTAGGCCCTCATTTTTTTCCTGTCTCCCATTCAAAAAAAAAGACATAGGCAAATTTCTACCCAGAATCTTTTGCTTTTTGGAGGTCCCCCTAAATTTGTCCCACTCCTCTTGTCAAATACAGGGTGGTTAAAAAAAAAGCCCTGAGGGACATCTAGGTCACTCTGAGGATAAAATACCAACCCTGGAGTCAGGAAGACCTGAATTTAAACTCTACCTCTTACTATCTGTGTGACACTTATCTGTGTGATCTTGGACAAGTCACTTACCTTTTTTGATGCCAAAAAAAGAAAAAGATTCTGGACTCATGTAGAGTGAAGTGAGCAGAACCAGGAGAACAATTTATACTGTAACAATCCCAGAAGGAAAGCTTTAAAAGACTCTCTACGCCACAATTCTCAGAGAATCTTGCTTTTCTGGAAAACTATCTTCTAACTAGGAAGGAAAATGTGGGAATGAAAGAACACCTCACCTTTCAGAAAAACCTGGGAAGACTTATAGGAACTGATGCAAAGTGAAATGATCAGGACCAGGAGAACACTGTATACGGTTACAGAAACATTGTGCAATAATCAACCTATAACTGACTTAACTCTTCTCAGCAAGGCAATGATCTAAGACAATTTCAAAAGACTCGGGATAGAAAATGATATCCACATTTAGAGAAAGAAATGCTGGCGTTTGCATGCAGATCAAAGCATACTATTTTCACTTTTTTGGGTGGTGTTTTTTTCCCAATTTGGTCTGTTTCTTCTTTTATAACATGACTAATATGGAAATGTGTTTTACATGATTATACATATGTTATCTATATCAAATTGCTTGCTGTTTTAGGAAGTGGGAAGGAAAGGGAGGGAAAAATTGGAACTCAAAATTTAAAAAAAATGGATGTTAACTATTATGGATTTGACTTTTTAAAAAATTGAGGTGATTGAGCTTATCCAATAGATTTGTGATGGAGAGAGCCGCCTACATCCAGAAAGAGAGCTATGAGAACTAAATGTGGAATTTTTATCTTTTGTTGTTGTGTGCTTCTTTTTCTCTCATTTTTTTTTCTTTTTGATCTGATTTTTCTTGTGCAGCATCATAAATGTGGAAGAATTGTTCATGTTTAACCTATATTGGATGACTTGCTGTCTAAGGAGGGGCGTAAGAGGAAAAAAGAGAAAAAAAATTGGAACACAAGTTTTGCAAGTGTGAATGTTGAAAACTATCTTTGCATATATTTTGAAAATAAAATGTAATTATTAAAAATTTAAAAGTGAATGTTAAAATTGCATTACATATAACCAGAAAAATAAAATGCTATTTAAAAAGAGAGAGAGAATCTGTTCAATGTTATTTTAGTACAGCAGCCCAGCCAGATGCTTTTCTTGGGCTGTTCTTCTAAGGGCATGTGTGTGAAAGTAAGGAGGACTAGAAGGATCAGCATAAGTGGTTTTCCTAAACCTTAGATTTGACCCTCCCTCTCTTTCAATAAACTCCATTGATTCCCTATTACCTCCAGGATAAAATAGAAAGTTCTTTGTTTGGAATTTGAAACTCTTCACAACTTGACCTTTTCTTACCTTTCTATTCTTTTCTTATACTTTATTCAATCAATCAACCAATAAACATTTTTAAGCACCTACTATATACCAGTTACTAAGTGCCTAGGGATACAAAAAAAAAAAAAAAAAGGCAAAAAGAAAGTCCCTGATAGCTTATAATCGAATGGATTCATTCATCTATTTATTTGTTATGTATTTACTTTATTCCCCTACACTCATTCTATGATTCAACCATACTGGTCTGCCAGCTATTTTTAAAAACAGAATACTTCATTTCCTCTCTCTGTTGTCTTTGCACTTCATGTACCCCGTCCCTACAATGTTGTCCTTCCTCAGAAAAATCATTAAGAACTTGTTTCCTAGAATTCTTCAAAACTTGGCCAAGATGCCACCTTCTATCAGAGGACTTTCCCAATCTTTCCAGATGCTAGAACATATCCCTTGGAACTTGCCTTCTACCTATTTTGTGTGCATGGTGTATGTACTGAATTATCTACAGGTTGTCTGTTCCACTAGCATGTAAACATGTTGTAGACAGAGATTGCCTAGAAGCATGTAGGTGATGCATTGGATGGAGGGAGTTCAAATTTGACCTTTAGACACTTTCTACCGTGTGTCCCTGGACAAGTCATGTAACACTTCCTTAAATGTAAAGCTGTAAAATGGGGATAATAGCACATATCTTACAGGGCTATTATAAGAATCAAATAAGATAAAATTTGTAATGTGCCTTGCACATTCCTATGTGTGTATGTATAAATGCTTATTTTCTTCCCTTCCCTTTTCTTTATATCCCCAGAGCTTACTACATAATAATAAATGCTTGTTGATTGATTGCATGAATCAACAAAAGTTTCCAACTATTCTTACATACATTGTATCTTATTTATTGTTTTATTTTATTTTTTTATTAAAGCTTTTTATTTGCAAAACATATGCATGGGTAATTTTTCAACATTGACCCTTGCAAAGCTTTCTGTTACAAATTTCCCCCCCCCAGTCCCCACCCCGTCCCCTAGATGGCAGGAAGTCTAATACATGTGAATTATGTTAAAATACTTGACAAATCGAATATGTGTATGCATATTTTTATTGTATCATATTTAAGGAACATGATTGATTATAGGCAAGTCACTTAATCTTGTTTGCTTCAATTTTCTCAACTGTAAAATATGAGTTGGAGGAAAAAATAGCAAACCACTCCAGTATCTTTGCCAAGAAAACCCAAATGGAGTCACAACTAAAATGACTGAAGAAAAGCAACAATTGTGCACAAAGAACTCTGTACTAAGCTGTTGAAGAGATATGAATTCTAGATAAGACATAATTCCTGTCCAGTTTTGTAGCAGGATGGAAATCAATGTGGTACAGTAGAAAAGCAATTGAGTCTGGGTACTGAGGACTTGAATTCAGGGTTCAGCTCTACCACTTATAGCCTGTTAGGTTTTAAGTAAGTCATTTAAGCATCTTTGCCTCTTGCCCTTGTTTTGTCATTGGTTCTCTTTGAGAAAGACGATAAGCAACTACCCCCCCAGTTTCTCCTCTGTAAAGTGAGAGCATTGGAACGAGGTGATTCAGGGTAATTCCAACCCTCTTGTGATGGAGAGAGCCAGAGAAAGGACTATGGAGACTGAATGTAGATCACAATATAGTATTTTTACCTTTGTTGTTGTTTGCTTGCTTTTTTTTTTTCTTTCTCGTTTTTTTCCCTTTTGATCTGATTTTTCTTATGCAATATGATAAATGTGGGAACATATTTAGAAGAAAACAAAAGTGAGGGAATTGGACTAGATTATGACTGAGGTCTTTATATGAAACAGACACACAAGCTAATTAATATGCAATGTTACATGGTGAGTGGTCTGGAGAAAGATAGGGACTAGACCTGTGGTTTCACTGATATACAGAATTCCTGTGTGAAGAAACTCCCTTTTACAAATGTAGGTCGGCATCTACTCTACAACTTGTTTTAGACTATTAGAGAATTATCTTAGGACAGTCTTAGAAAATTTCCTAGAACACAGAAAATTTGTCCAGTCACATGGTTGTCCTTTGTTCTCAAAAAGAAACAAGATGACATCACTATATTGAAATCAAGGTACAGTGTGTTGGGTTGTAACTGATCAGACCAATACAAGCTTGGGAAGCTCTACCAAAGGTCAGGTACAAATAGTCCATATGAACATTTGGAGTGGGGATGGTTCCAAATATGTACATCTTCCTGTTTCTTTTGAGCTATTGCAATTCTGTTTTACTCATAGAATACTGCTCCTTCTTTGATATAGGTAAAATGTTCTAGGGAGTACCCTGCCAATGACTCCCATGTCTCCTTAATGGATTCCAATGTTCTTCAGAGAGATCTCGAGAGTGTCCTTGTATTGCTTCTTCTGACCTCTGTGTGACCTTGTCTTTTGTGAGTTTTCTGTAAAATAGTCTCAGGCAAATGTATGTTTGCCAGAGTCAAATAGGTAGGGTGTGTCAGTGGTGAGACTTGAATTCAGGTATTCTTGGTTTCCAGTCCAACTTGCTAGACTATGTTATCTTTCATAAGTGAATCAAAAATGGAACAGCTAGGTGACATAGTGGAGAGACTCAGGAGGACCTGAGTTCAAATCCAGCCTCAGATTAGTTATGTGACCCTAGAAAAATCACTTTGTCCTGATTGCCTCAAAAAAAGGGAAAAAAAGAAAAGATAAGAAAGGAGAGACAGACAGAGACAGAAACAGAGAAACAGAGAAAAAGAGAGGAAAAAAGAAAAAGAAAATAAGTGGATCAGAAAGCAACTCCATTTTTCTATTCCACAAGACCTATGAAAATATTCATTTTATTTGTTATTTAAAAATAATAAAAAAGAAAAATATTTTAAACACTTTTTAAAAGCCTTAGAGAAGTACAAAGTCTCACCAGGCTTTTTATGGTATTTTAAGGTTTGTAAAGTGCTTTTAGAAACACTGTCTTATTTGATCCTCATAAAAATTTAGAAAGAGAAATAATACAATTTCCAGACAAAGAAGTTGAAGCTCAAAAAGTATAAGCTGCTAGCCCAGGACTAGGCACCAGGCCTCAACCCCCACCCTCTACATGAAATCTTTCCTGATCTCCCTAATTTCTTTTTTTCTTTTTTCTTTTTTTTGGGGGGTGGGAAGGGGGAGATGGTCGCACATCTTTATTGAAAGTCAACAACTTATACAAATAACAAACATTAATATCATTTTACACTGGGTTTTACATTTACAAAGAACTTTAGATATATTATATCATTTATGTCTCATAATCACCCATGCACAGTAAGTAGCAAAGGTAAAAATATACTCATTACTGGAATGAAAAGAACACAAAAATAATATTCTACATCTTCAAAGCAATGCATCTATTAAATGTTAGAGCTTGACTTGCGCTCAGGGCAACACCAGATTTTGATTAAGTTCAGTTGATGGGTTATTGGATGTTTATATTGGAGAATAGCTGACTTTGTGAAGAGGATCCTTTGATAAATTAGTATTGGTACCAAATGATGTTCCACTACCAATCATCCAATAGGAATGCTTTAAGATCACACATCATGAACAGTATCCATAATAAGCCAAACACATCTTAGACTTGGAGCTGTGTCCCCTAGGAAATATCTAGGAAGGGGGTAATTAGGTAGCAAAGTTGATGGAGCACCAGCCCTGAAGTCAAGGGACCTGAGCTCAAATATGGCCTCAGATATTTATTAGTTGTGTGACGCTGGGCAAAACATTTAATCCTGTTTGGGAAAAAAGGAACTGTCTAGGAAAAAGCTATTTCAGGCATAAACATTATAAATATTTGAGGGTCATTGGAATTCCACTCTCTTCCCCTAATGGAGGACAAGGAGGAAAAAAGAATCAAAGAGGCCCAGGGATGGAGAAGTGAGGAAAATAATATATGAAGCATTTCTTCAAGGCATCATAAAATGAGATGGTCCCTTCATTACAATCCAGCAAAATCCCAACACCGTGGATAGGGTCATGAACTCCATGACTAAAGTAGGGAGCAGTAGTCATGATAATAGACCGATATCTATTCCTAATATATGAAAGTGGAATACATCCTCAGCAGAGGGGACATTATCATCTCTCCTCAATGACTTCTTGCATACACTAATGTTCCATTGCCTACTGTCTCCCACACCAATCTCTCAGGGAGGGGATTCCAGATTCAAAGACTTGGGTCCCCAAAATGATGCTCTTTTTAAATTGGGTCAGGAATGAAAGTTGCAATTTATTGGGAGGCTTCATGTGCAACACTTTTTCAGATTATCAGATATGGACAGGTACTTTCGGGATCTAGGGTCACATTTACTTTGAAGCTTGTCAGCATGTTCCACATCATAGTGTGATAAAACACAGTCCTTGGAATGATGACAATTTCTGGATAGGAACCTAAAAGTGCTTTACATTGGTCAATATATTTCCTGTCACCTGCAGAAGCTGATTTCTGATATTGGGTTTCTGATAATTTTGTTCTATGACCACAGTCATCTCCTCCTTTGAAGGTACTTGGCGAATCTGGCTCCACTTTCTCATATACTCTTTAAATGGCCACATTCCTGCCTGATCAGCAATTCATGGAATCTTTTGTATCCAGCCATGAGACTCTCCCTCTGTTTGGTCCTTTTCCCTCCAACAGACTCTTTGTGCCTTTCTTTAGTCAGCATATTCTCAACTGACTCTATTTCTTACCAGCATAGATTCAAAGCCCTTTGGAGCTTGTCCCTAGCAAGCTTTTACTATAGGTTGTACTGTATGCCTACTGTGCTCTGGAGTTTGAAAGCAAAATGCACAAAGGAGGGCTTGGTCCTCCTCACAGAACAGTTTTTGCTCTGTCTCATGTCTGTTACATAAAGTGCTTTCCTCTTTAATCTCCAGCAATGGGGTTTGACGTGCCTGGCCATGTTGACCAACTTTTCTAGACTATGATTGTACTCGAGGTCTCTCAACTGGAAGGTTTTTGGCACTCAGGACAAGGGCAGGGTTGGTCAACTTCTCCCCAGTTTCTGAAGAGCTAGGGGTGGCAAAATCTATGGCCACAGCCCAAGGTCACTGGGTACCTGAAATAGTCCATGAATAGAGAGCAGGTCAGTTCCTCTGTGAGATTTTCAGTTAAATGAGCCACAGCCATGTTTCTGAGCAGAAACAAAGACTGATGCAGTCTTTCAAACTGATGAGAATGGGTTCTTAGCTTGTGTTTATTTATCTCCTCTGGCTGCTTTCAGCTTTTCACCTTTTCTTCCACAGATATAGGTTTCCTTCAGGGTCTTCAACTCCAGAACTGAGCTTTTAAGAATCAAGCCCTGAACTTAGATTATTGACCTGGTCCCTTTATATCCCACTGGACTTCTAGGTTCTTCTTCTCTGGTTCACACTTAGAAGGTATGACCTCCTTAACACCTTAGTGAACTAATTCTGATTTCCCTAATTTCCATGTCTCTACCTCCTGAAATGCTTTGCATGTATTTGTATCTTCTCCCCCTCCCTTATATTTAATTTGGATATTTATGTATGTACCAGTTGTCTCCTGTGTTAGAAATGCACTTCTTGTGGGTAAGCATTGTTTCATTCTTTGTAGTTATATTCTCAGTGCCTGACATGTAGGAATAGGGATAGCTATTGAATCTGTAACTTCATTGGCACAGAAAACTCTCAGGTCATGATACTACTTCTACAGAGGGATGTTAACATCTTCTCTTTGGAGTTATCTGGAGCAGTGGTGTCAACCTCAGGTAGAAATGGGAGTCAACTAGATTATATATAAGCATCCCTGTATTATCCTATCAACTTAGAAAAGCACATGTTATCTTTGATTATATTTGTATTTATTTTATTAAATATTTCTCCAATACATTTTAATCTTATCTGGATTATACTCAGAAAATTTATGGGCCATATGAAACAGCAGATATATTTGACACCTCAGGTCCTCAGCCCTACCAGTCAAATACTTTGGTAGGTTGGGGGTTGGAGTAAATAATAGGAAATGAAAAGTATATTAGATTGGAGGAAAGGCCCTAAAAACATTTATTGAACTCCAGATCCTGTTTGAAGATTACTGAGCTAAAGAATCAGACAGCAAGACGATGTTTGACTAGTGGTATGACAGAAATGGCTAATATAACCTCAGTCCTGAGATTATAGTAGCTAGGTAACAAAAAAAAAGCCTTTTAATTGGCTGGTAAATTGAAACTAAGTCTGTTAATAAAAGGTATATCCAGTGGCCAAACTCTCTCTCCCTCTCCTTGTCCCTGTCCCTCCCTTTCTCCCTCCTTCCCACTTCTTCCTTCTTTCTCTCTCTGTCTTTTCTCCCTTTTCTCTTTCCCCTTTCTCCCCCTCTCTCTCTCTCTCCCTCCTTTTCTCTTTCTCTGCCTCTGTCTCTTCCTCTCTTTATCTGTCTGTCTGTCTATCTGTCTGTCTGTCTGTCTCTCTCCTCTCTTCATCTTCCTACTCACCCTCCCAAGGGCTTTTGTCTGAAGAAGAAGAAACATTATGTGACTTTTGGTTGACAGAGAAGTAGGGGTAACAGATTGCCTTATCTCCCCCACCCAGCTTCTGTGTGTCTATGAATCCTGCTGTTTCTTGTTTCCCTGGGTTTAGTCTTCCCTGACCTTAGGTTAATGAGTATCAGACAAACTATGGGTTTTGAAAGGTCAGAAAAAGCCATCAAAGGTCCCTGTAGCAACCGAAACCAATAGCAACAATAGCATCACCTGATGAGGAACCAGCCCAGAGGATCAACCTGTCTTCCTGAAATCCAGCAGTAAATCAACCTGACAGTCAAAACACTATATCGTGCAATCAAAGGAGCAGCTAATTTGTCAGCTATAGCATAGCTAGAAGTAAATTTGATGGGGGTGGGGAAGATGTTTAATAGGAGTCACTTTAAGGCTGATCCCACTCTCCCCAGGGACTGAGTGTATAGAAGGAAGGTTGTGTGCCCCATTCCAAAGGTGATGGCTCTAACTCTTCTCAATAAATATCTTTTTGTAAAAGCTAATTGATGTTAATTTCTTAATTGATATTAATGAAATTGTAATTTTAAATTATATTTGGAAAAACATACCAGATGGGGGCTCATGAGTGATAATGATAGCATTAGAACCCTGCAGCCCCTCAAAGTTACCTGTAGGACTCTTGGTTCATCAGTAACCAGCTCATGAACCCAACCTGCTAGTTGTGGGAGTTGGAATAGTAAGCTCAAAGCCTTAATGCATGGTAAAGTAGGCAAAGTCTATAAGAACTCAAATCTATACATTTCCCTCATGGTTCATATTAACTAAAAATTTCAGTCTCTGCCCAACTAGACCTAAGAGTTTAGATGTCTTGTGAAATATCTTCTTCTCTCTTTAAGAAAAGTTAAAGGAAATGCCTAGAAAAATTCAGAAATTTATTTTCTACCCTGAAAAATTGGTGGAAAAATATGAGTTCTCTCATCACCATTCCATGAGATCTTCCCTTAGACTGAGATTAAGCTGGGGATGCTCAGAGATCTAAGCTCTCCAGACTTACTAGTATTTGGCTACCAACTCCCCGATCTCATTGTTGCTTCACCCTTCCCCAACAGAAAGTCACAGAACTAGAAGAAACTCAAAGATCATTTAGTTCAACTCCACCCTCTCTCTTATTTAACAACAGAAGAAACTAAGGTAACAATGTCAGTATGAGAAATAGAACCCAGGTCTCTTGACATTAGAGTCTAAAATACTCAAATGGATTTGTAATAACCTTGATTCAGAAGTTACTTCCAGTGATACAGATCACACCACATCTGTGCCTGCTTAACCTGTACCACACTTGTCCAGCACTAAAGAGAGTGCCTGAAGTGTAACAGGCACTTAATAAATGTTTACTGACTGGTTGATTCTTGTCTATGCCCTCCTATATGTTAGCCAGAGAGAATCTACTTTACCTTCCCAAGGTTTTCCTTTGTTTCTCCTAAAATCACAAGAGTACCTGACGACTACTAGAGGTCCACTCCTCATCTCTCAGAATGATCAACCCATCTTCTTTTTCTAATAAGCAATTCTTTGATGACATCTTTTATTCCTGTTCTTCAGAGTTTCTCAATGGTTATATGCTAGTCTGTTCATAGGCACACACTATGTGTGCCTTCCCATTGCCCTCTGTGTGAAGATTATTTTTAATTCATTGGATGTTATCCTACCCCATGTTTTGCTGCCATAAAGCAATTCTAGTGGAATGTTGATACTTGTAAGATGGGTCTTTTAAAAATGACCTTTTGATCATAAAAATCCATCAAGGCATTAAACAGGGATACATATGCTTGCCAAAGGTATTTGCTGCTGTGATGGAAATACAATGCAGTCCAAGTTGAAGAGCAATTCCCTGCAGATGGTGAGATTTTTTTTTTTGCAGGTGACAATGCAATAACTGCATTATTACAGCTGCATTTAAGGGAATAGCTTTGCAGTCATTCAAATGAGTTTGGCTTGACCATCCAAAGAGATAGGAAACACCGAGTGATTAGAGAATGACTGAATTGTCTGATTACAACAGTCATTTGGGTGGACAACCTTTCCATTTTATCCATTGTATTTATATCCTGTGACAGATAATAGACTGATTGGAACCAGAGTTGAGCAAAAGGAGGAGAGTAAACTAGATCAATCTAAGAAGATTGCAAAATATCCAGAGAGAGGACTGTGGAGACTGAGTGTGGATCAGGACATGGTATTTTCACCTTTGTTTGCTTGTTTGTTTGTCTGCTTGCTTTTTGTTTTCTTTCTCATTTTTTTCCTTTTTTGATCTGATTTTTCTTGTGTAGCATGATAATTGTGGAAATATGTATAGAAGAATTGCATGTTTAACATATATTGTATTGCTTGTCTAGGAGAATGGGTGGGAGAAAGAGAGGGAAGAAAAAATTTGGAACACAAGTTTTTGCAGGGATGAATGTTGAAAACTATCTATGGATATATTTTGAAAATAAAAAGCTAAAAAATTTAAAATAAGATAAAAAGGATTGCAAAGTTCCTTTAATAACCCCAAACTTAAAAAAAAAATTAAAACCAAGACAAAAATTAAACACACACACACACATCCCTTAATAGGAAACATCAGGTTCTGTGATTAAAACAAAAAAAAAAAAAAAAAAAAAAGCAAACCGAAACCACTCACCTATTCAATCAAATATCTGCCTTTGGCTGCCCTTTTTTTGATTCAAGCCAGGGATCTTTGTTCTATGGTATCCTGGAGTTTTTAACCTGGGGTCTTTGGAAGCTTTTTTTTTTCTTAAGTATGATGACTGTATTTCAATATAATTGGTTTTATTTGTAATTACATGTATCTTATTTTACCCACTTAATAATATTATTTAAAGAAGGGACCCAAGGTTTCATAACTGCCAGAGCATTGAGTCCCTGCACTATATTACGTAAAACTCTCCACTTAGGCTTCCATGTGTAGTGGTCGGCAGAACTAAGGCCCTTCCTCCAAGCTACTCAGTGACTCCTCGATCAACATTTTACATGTCCCCCTTCCCCACACCCAGCTCATCCTAATTCCCTGATCGGGATCACACTTGGCCCTACTCTCCGTCCTATACCTTATTCCAAGCCCCGGGTAACAGTGGCGCTTGAACCCTGGCATGGGGCCAGAAGCTGGCTGGTAATTCTAGGAACTGCATCTTGCTGGGGCTGGCGGAGTAAGGGGAGGTGGGGAAGGGGATTGGGGAATCTGGTTCTGACCACAACTGTACAAGAGGAGTCCTAGAAAACTCAGGAGTCACCCTTTATTTGGAAGGGATCCGCAGAACCGAGAGGAGTCTGCTTTCACTGGTAGGAGAGGTCGGGGCCGGATTGGGAGGAGGATGAAAACTTTCCTCGCCTCGGGCCCCTGGGAGCCAGGAAAAAAAAAAAAAAAAAGCAACTCATTGGGAGAGGTCCTGAGGAGTGAAATTCCGCCCCCCATCCTCCCGGTGGCAGCAACCCCAGGGGTTACAACAGCCAGCACCCTGGCCCGGACCCAGGCCGGCAGATGGTCAGGCGCCCCACCGGCTGTCCAGCTGCTGAAGGAAGGGGCCAGGAGAGCTGTCGTCGGCTGGGGGCGGCTCTCTTGGGAGCTCCAGAGGCAAAGGCTCCTCTCTTCCCTGCCTACTCAGAGGAAGCCTTCTCCAACAGCACCCCTATTCCCCGAAGATCTGTCAGGATGTGGACTGAAGCATGAAGGAAGCATTGACATTACCGGGGAGGAGGGGGATTCATCTTCATTCCGATTCTGGTACCACTTCAATCCTGGCCCTCAGCACCCCCAACAATACAGTCCTTCCAGCTTCTGCCTCCCCCCAGGTCTCATCTGTCCTTCAAGAAGCAGCTTCCTCAAACTCTCCTTTCATCCCTGGCCTTTTTCTGCCCCACCCAGTGCACCTTCACCCTTCTTCAGCCCTCCTCCTTCTCTGCTCCCAAATGCCGTCCTCCAGGAAAGCCTCCTGATTCTCCCGGCTAAACAGGCTCTGAACACACTTTTATTTCTAGCTTGAATTCTAATGACTTTCCATTTTCTTTCACTGTGCATGGATCCTCCTATGTGTGGGTCCTCTCCTCTGACAGGAAATTTTTTGAAGGCAAGCACCGGATCTATTACATCAAATTGAAGAGTCCCCTTTGGCCAGGCCCCTTTATCTCCATCCCTCAAAGCAGGAGTCCTCAGTAGCAGGTTTCTGTCTCTGTGGATGAAAGGTAGGTATGAGCAGAATTAAGAGGTATTTAGAAGGGACATGACAAGGAGATTCACAAACCAGAAATGGGAGATATTTCCTCCTTGGAGAGTTGTCAGAAAAGTCAGTATTCATTGTCTCCTTCACAGGGGACTGAACGGGATGACCTCTGAAAGGCCTCCTTTATAACAGATCATTATCTTTCCCACTTGTCCTTCTAGACGCTAAAAGGACAAAGGATTTCCTGAGGCCACAAGGCTGTGACAGCCTACTATGGAACTCAAGCTGAGGCAGGACTTAAAATAGTCAAGGTGGGGAGCTGCCTGGCTGCATACAGCATGAGTGCAGTAGTTGTAATAAGGGGCATTTTTTAATAATATTTATAAATAGTCATTTTTTCAACAACAGAAAATTCAGTTTTGTGGCACAGAAGTCTTTATTTTGTGGTCAAAGTCTCATGTTCAGTGAAGGTTCAAAACCCATGATAGAGATTAATGACACATAGAAAGGCAATTTTCAAATCTTGTTCAGGAGGCACAATTCTTTTA